>CM049607.1:4406793-4679293 GCA_026979955.1 Megalurothrips usitatus
GGCATACTGCGTGCGTGTGAGAGAGAGAGGAAAGGAGGAGAGCGGGGGGGTAAAGGGTGCTGGCGTCGCAGCGCGTTGAGATAACTATAAGCCGTTCCCGGGGCAGCCCAAGTTGGCCCGGTCGGCGGCGGCCCCGGCGGCCCCGGCCAGCTTCTGGCCAAGACTTTGACACAATGTCTGTGGGGGGTGTGCGCTGGCGATGTGGGGCGGGGCGGGGCGGGGCCCAGCGCCATGACAAGCTCCTTACTAGCTGGCTGAAAACCCCCCGAGGGGGGCTCCCCCCCACCCTCTCTCTCTCTCTCTCTCTTTGGTGGTCTGCAATATGTTGTGTAACTTTGTGTGTGCTGATCACTACAGGGTCTCCCGTGGACGCGGGCGCGGCGGGGGCGTGCCCAGGGAACGGAGGAGGAGGAGGGGGGGGGGGGGGTTAAGACACCGGCAGCTGTCATGCCCCCCTCTCCCTTTCCCTCTCTCTCTGTCTCTGCCCCTCTCTCTCTCTCCCTCTCTCTTCCGGCCCTGGCTGACGTCCACGCGCTAACTTTGCGGGGCCCGACAATGCGACAACGACCTGTAGAATATCCACCCTCACACACACACACACACACACACACTCCTACGCTGCTTGTGGTGGTGGTGATGATGGGGTATTTTCTCTCCAACCACGACGTCACTCCTTTCATGCTCTCCATCTCTCTCTCTCTCTCTCTCTCTTTGCCCCCCCTTACCGTCTCTGTGCTCCACTCCCCTCCTCTCTCTCTCTCTCTCTCTCTCTCTGTTTCTCTCGCCGCTTCTAATGCTCCTCCTTCGGTCTGGACTTGGTCTTAGCATGCGAGGGGCTTCGGCTCCTCACATCCCCCCCCCCCCCCCGTGTGTGTGTGTGTGTGTGTGTGTGTGTGCGCGGTCGGGTCGGGTTGTGCGGCGAACCCGCGGCGTCTTCGTGCTGCCTCTCGTACTTGTTGACCCCCGAGACCGTCCATTCTCTCTCTCTCTCTCTCTCTCTCTCTCTCTCTCTCTCTCCCTCCCTCCCTCCCCTATCTGCCTCTCTCTCTCACACACACCAGCAGTGGGCGCACAGCGCCTCGGCTCTCGGGAAGCCCCTGGCATCGCAGCGGTAGGCCACCGCGAGACACGGGAGTCCGGCGCGTTGCCTACCTCCCACGGGGCCCCCCGCGCCAGCGCCGCCGAGGAGGAGGCGAGCGACAGAGAAGGAGAGAGAGAGTCAGGAAGCGAGAGAGACAGACTGGGAGAGAGAGAGAGAGAGAGGGGGGGGGAGGGTGGAGAGAGAGAGAAAGAGAGGCCCGCGCCGCGGAACGAAAAATGCAAGAGCATCACGTTTAAAAGGATTTGCGAGGAGCCGGGACGCCGTGAAATTTGAATGCGCGCCTCTTCCCGTTTTCCGTTACCATTTACTTTATATTTTTGCATAATATGGGGGACGTGGCGTGGCGGGGCGCGCAAGGCGAAGCGCGGCGACGTCACAGGGGTGATTGTGTGAGGGAGAGAGAGAGAGAGAGAGAGAGAGAGAGAGAGAGAGAGAGAGAGAGAGGGGGGGGGGGACTGACACTGCTTTTCCTGATGTGAATCTTCATTTACTCCCCCAGGCAGAGCATATGCTGCCGCGGCGCCGCCGCGCTGCCGTTGCCTCCCGCGCGACCCCGCGGCCCCGCCGATGTGTTCGCGGCATCTTATTCAGAACGTATCCTCCTATTATTTCTATGCAGTGATGCCCTCCTCCTCCTCCTCCTCCTCCTCCTCCCTAAATGGCGTGTTTATGCAAAAGCCGGGGTAAGGAAGAAAAATGCTGCTGTAATGTCGCCCGGTGCGAGGCAATATGCCCATCTCGTCGCCGCTAATGCCGCGGCTGTGTTCCGTTTCCGACGTCATTCTTATTTCTCTGTCCCCTCTCTCTCTCTCTCTCTCTGTCTCTCCCTGTCTCTCTCTCTCTCTCTCTCTGGTTTATTTCTTTTCCCCTCCCTGATCTTCTTTATTCTGACCCTGTGAACTGTATGATGTATTTATTTATGCTCCCATTGATATGAAATGTTCTCGGGTACTTTCGGGCATTTTGCTTAACCGCTGACCGCAGTCACACATTTCTCCGCAAATCTGACCACATCTCACCACATTTAACCCGAGAACTTCTTTTTTTTTTACCGAGCCCGCCTCATACCAGTCCTGATTACGAAATTCGTTCTATATTGAGTGTCGGAGTAGAAGTGGGGAGGGGGGGGGGGGGGTATGGCAGGCAGGCAGGCAGGCAGCCAGCCAGCCAGCCAGCCAGCCAAAGGTAGTAGCGGGCGCCAACACTCAAAGCCGACCAATAGCGCAACCTCTCCGTTTCCATGCATATCAATGTGTTGGTATTCCGTGCGGCGACTGTCCGACCCAAACTCCTCACCCCTTTTCTGCCCCCCCCCTCTCTCTCTCTCTCTCTCTCTCTCTCTCTCTCCATCTCTCTCGCTCTCACGGCGTGCTAGAAGGCGGTGCTTGCCCCCAACGAATGCCACCGACTTCAAAGGCCAACGGCGGGCGGCGCGTCACCACAGGAGTCGTCTCGCCCTTTTGAGAGAGAGGGAGTGAGAGAGCGCGCGCGCGAGAGAGAGAGAGAGAGAGAGAGAGAGGCGGGAAGGAAGGAGAGAGAGAGAGAGGGGGGCGGGGGAGGATAGGCAGACGTGGTGCTAAGCAGCTTAACCCTTCCACGCGGTCCTTTCACCTGAGCATGTGTGTGTGTGTGTGTCGGTGAATGCAGGTTGCGTGGACACACACACACACACACACACACACACACACACTCGCGCACAAGTTTACCTTCTGAGCTTTGGCCCCACCCGAAGTGTCCACGAAGTATGTACGCCCCGAAGTCATACGAGCGCCTTGCTGTCGCCCGGAACACTGCGGGGACAGCCGCCTTGTGTCTCGTCCTCCCGCCGCAAGGGGGCGCCACATTCGCACAGCACAATCCGTTTCGCCGCTCATGAGAAATTCATTCGGTCATCCGCATCGCCGTCGCCGATCGCCGCACCGCGTGCGCCTCGCCCACTTTTAATTACACGTCCTCTGATTAACATGCTAATAATGATTTTGGCGCGTGGTTTGAATAATTATGGCCGCTGTATCGGGATTCCACCGCCGCCTTTTGATGTGCCGAGATCGGCGACGACGCGGGTCGTTATGCGCGTCGCAGATTCGGAAGTTCTCATTTCGTCAAAACCCAACTAGGTTTCGAAGAATCAAAACCGTTCTGAATGCTTGTGGCGGGACATTTAAAAAGAACACGTTACTTGCAGTATTTTTTGTGTTTGGTCGTCGCACTTTTTTTCCCCCCTCTGCCGCGGCTGAGCTGCCGGAAAAAAGTATAAAATGATGAGAGAGAGAGAGAGAGAGAGAGAGAGAGACAGAGAGAGAGAGAGAGAGAGAGAGAGAGGGGGGGGGGGGGGGGAGTGAGGGATTAACGAAATGAATCAATCCGTACGGACAAGAAAATAGAGTTATTACTCGAGAGATCGAACTGCTGGGCGGGAGGGATCGGAACGGAACAGACGACCAGGGCGGCTCCACACCAAACGCCCCCCTCGCACGCACCGGTGGCATGAGAGGGAGAGAGAGGCAGAGAGAGAAAGAGGACGATAAAAAGTACGATAATTGCTTCGTCCGTAAGAGGAGAAGAATGGACGGTGCGAAGCGGAAGAAGGCGAGTCTAAAACTGATGTATTTCGGGTGCAAACATCTACCTGTCGGTCCGAGAACGTACATTTTTCATTTTCCGGCCCTCCTCTTTTTTTTGTGTGTGTCCCGCATAGTATGTGATGTCAGGAGACATCAGGCTGGGCTATCTCTGTCAAATACCTTCGGTAACGGGACTTTGAATTTGACGGGCAGATGGCGCCCTTCGCGAGCTGCCCTCTCTCTCTCTCTCTCTCTCTCTCTCTCTCTCTCGCTCTCTCTCTCGCTCACTCTCTCTCTCGCTCTCTTTCCTTCTCTCCCCCCTCTCGCTCTAACATATGGTGACGACAATGGCATGTCGGGGAGCGTTACTGTCAGACGTACGCACAGCTTCGGGGACCCGGGAGGGGTTCACAAAATGTTCCCTCTCTCTCTCTCTCTCTCTCTCTCTCTCTCTCTCTCTCTCTGTATCCCTCTCTGTCTGTCTCTCTCTGTATCCCCTCCCTCCGTCTCTCTCGCTCTCCATCTCGCACTAGGCCTGGACGTGCCCGGCGGTATGATGTATTGTCGCGGAGAATCAGCCCGTCTCTCTCTCTCTCGCTCGCGCGGCATCGGCTTGTGCGAGAGAGACACTGAGTGTGTGTGTGTGTGTGTGTGAGAGAGAGAGAGAGAGAGAGAGAGAGATAGCGCGGCCGTCTAAACGGTCGCGGCCCTCGCGCTCCCATTTTTCAATCCGCGTCAACATCACAGCGGCATCAAAACGTGCGTCGCCAAAACGTCCATCGGCGGGAGTCGAACCCGCGACATGACGCGGGACAGAGCCGAGAGGGGCCGTGCGAGCCAACCGTCCGTCTCTCTCCCACTCACGCCGCCATTGCCTGAGGTGTGACGAGGACGGGGCGATAGCGTGTCACGCGGTACACGGATGATCTCGAAGCAGCAGCAGCAGCAGCGCGTTGGGGACGGGTTGAGCGGCAGAGAGAGAGAGAGAGAGAGAGAGAGGGGAGAGAGAGGCGGCGAAAGTGTGTGTTGTACCGCAGCGCACGAAAGAAAGAGAGAGAGAGAGGGAAGAAGATAAAGAAGGAGAGGAAGGAGCGAAGCGGGGGAGAAGGAGAGCATGACCATCGGGAAATCTGAGGACTAATACCGCAGGGTCACAAACCGGCGATAAATCGGGGAGTCTGTGATAGCGGCCGACGTCCGCCGACGCCCTCTTCACACTCTCTCTCTCTCGCACCCACACCCCTACCTCTCGCTTTCTCTCTCACACCCCCCGCCCCTCCCTCTCTCTCTCTCTCTCGCTCTCTCTCTATCTCTGTCTCGCTCTCTCCTTCCTTGGGCGCGCGCGAGGTAAGGTAGTGATGTCTGTTTCTCCATCTCAGTCCCGCCCCTGACCACAATACATCATCCGCCTCTCTCTCTCTCTCTCTCTCTCTCTCTCTCTCTTTCCCACTCTCTTTTTTCTCTGCGGCAAGGAAAGTAAAAACGTGTGCGTGTGTGTGAGAGAGACAAGAAAGAAGAAGAAAACACAAAATGCAATCGAAGCTGCGCGATTCTGAAGAATCTGGTATGACTCGTGTTGGAAGGCGAGTACACCGCACCCTCCGCTCTCTCTCTCTCTCTCTCTCTCTCTCTCTCTCGCACTCTCTCTCCCTCTCTTTCTCTCGCCAGCAGATTCCTTGCCTAGAATAAGGAGCAAATGAACACGCACACCCACACTATCCCTCTCTCTCTCTCTCTCTCTCTCTCTCTCTCTCTCTCCTTTGCCGCACGGGGCGGTGACCGGACAGCGGCAGCCGGACTCGGGGAGGAGACGAGGGTCCACTCCACTCGTGTCCACTACTCGCTGATTACCGCCGACGGTGATAAGCGACTGATAAGGCCTTTGTGCGCCGAATAGCGAATTAAAGCCCCGCTCCCTCCCCCCTCCTCTCTCAGAAGTGTGGCATAATTGTAAGCTGCGGCGGCCCCGACGCGTCGCCGGACACGCCCACACTCTCAGCCAATCAGAGCGGGCGCCGTGACCGGCCGACTGGCCCTCGCCCCCGGGTGACCACCTCGCACCCTACTACTTCCCAGATGAAAATGAAAACCCGAAATCATTTTTGGAAAAGCTTTAGTTACATAGTTTCTAATTATTATTTCACACCGCACTCTCTCTCTCTCTCTCTCTCTGTCTGTCTTTATCGCTGTCTCTCTTCTTCTGAATTTTAGGGTCAGCAGGAGGGTCACGAGAATTTATTTTTTTAGCGTCCAATGCGGTAAGATTTCGGTATAATAATTTTACTACGACGTTCGCAGGCACGCGGGGCGGCAGTATATTTCAGACGAGGTCCCCCCTCGCTGACCGCAGCGTGGGTATGTGTGTGTGTGTGCGTGTGTGTGTGCGTGTGTGTGTGCGCGTGTGTGTGAGTGTGTTCTATTTGCCCATTCCACTCCACGCTCCGCGGCGCCGACGACGTCGCTTTTGGGTGCAAATTCGAAAATCTTGCGGATTATAATGCTCGTCTTGCGTGTGATGCAAAGCGTTTGGTGGATATGTCGTGCGGAGGGGAGTGCGCTGGCCGCTCCCTCCTCCCTCCCCCCCTCCTCCCTCCCTCCCTCCTCCCTCCCCTCCCTCCCTCCCCTTGGCCCTGCCCCGCCGCTGCTGTGGACGAGAGGTTTTTAAAAAAGGCATCCACCAGCGAATTTCAAGTGTTATTTTCACGGAATTCGTCACGGGCGCACGCTTCCCTTCTCATCTCTCTCTCACTCTCCGTCCCTCTCGCTCGCTCCCCCTTGCAGCGTCAGCAGCGCGGGCTGCACCGCCTTCACTTGTTTGCGCCCCACGACGTGTGCTACTGCTGGGCCTCCATCTCTCTCTCTCTTTCTCTTTTTCCTCGACCACATTTCCATTTTCGAGAAGGCTGTGTGAGGCTCGGAAAGCATTTGCATGCGCGAATAATTCGCCGGTTGCGGTTCCTCGCTGCCAGAGGGAGAGAGACAGAGAGAGATGCAGATAGAGAGAGAGAGAGAGCGATACAGAGACAGACACAAAGAGAGAGAGAGAGAGAGAGAGAGAGAGATGACAGAGCGACCGCGGCGGTAGTCGCGCACGTCTCGTCTCCCACCGGCCCGCCCCTGTGGAGTCGAGGGTAGGCCACCCGGCGTGCGGGCGCGCGTGGCGGGTCGGCCTATCTGCCGGGCGGTGACGCGGCGTGTGTCAGGCAGGGACCGGCCTGCCAGTCCCTCGCTCTATCGCTCGTCTCGCAGGCTGGCCACCGCCACAGCGCTCTCCCCCGTCTCTCTCTCTCTCTCTCTCTCTCTCTCTCTCTCTCTTCTCTCTCTCTAATTTTTGTTCCAAACCGCATAGGCCAACCTTTTTTTTTAAAAAAAATAGGACATAAAAAAAATTGAAGAAAAATACTAAAAATCTGCCCATATTCCATACACCACACACACACACACACACACAGATAACGCTCAAACTTACGACTTTACATTTTTATCGCGCGTCGTCATCACACATATGCACAGAAGCCACCGCTACGGCGCAGCCGTGCTCGAGTGATATATATAGATCACCTCTCTCTCTCTCTCTCTCTCTCTCTCTCTCTCTCTCTCTCTCTCCTCCCCTCCTCCCTCCGCGCCCTCGCCGTGTCATACAATCGTACCGACCCAGAAGTCACCACAGCAGCAAGTGCCCTCTGCTTCCCTCCTTCCCCCCTCCCCCCCCTCCCCCCCCCCCCCCCCCCCCTCAGCTCTCCCCTCTCCACGCCGACGACACACCCCTCGGAAAGCCACAATTTTTCCGCTCTACTTAGTTTATTGGTTGGGCCTCTTCGGTCGGCGGCGCGTGCTCTCTCTCTCTCGCTCTCTCTCTCTCTCTCTCTCTCTCTCTCTCTCTCTCTCTCTCTTCTCTCTCTCTGTGCCTTCCGCATTTTTCATCCCACCCCGCGGCGGGAGCCCACCCTCGCGGCACAGCATCATGGTCTCTCTCTCTCATTCCTCTTCGCCGTCTCTCTCTCTCTCTCTCTCTCTCTCTCTCTCTCTCTCTCTCCCGGTAGTATTAGGATTGTATGCATGATATTTTACACGGCTATCATCAGAAACCGATTCCGCCCTCTCTCTTTCTCTCTCTCTCTCTCTGTCTTTCTCTCCCTCTCTCTCTTTGAGTGGGGCGCGGCGTGACTCTAGAGGCACGGCATTTCCCGTTCTTATTACATATTTTTAGATTCCCCAATCTTCCTTTTTTTTCTGCCTCTCTCTCTCTCTCTCTCTCTCTCTCTCTCCTCTCTGTTTCTTATCGTCCATTTCCTACCGGCCGGCGCTCTCCAATTTCGCCCGATGTACTCTGCCGAAGAAAGGCGCCCGCTCAGGTACGGCGAGTGGGGAGGCGCTTGTATGTTGTCCGTCTCCGACATTTCAAAACGAGATAAAAATAAATATGAAAAAATGAATAAAAATGAACGAAAAAAACAAGAATGATGCCGGGACCGCATCGGAATGAGGTGTCGTAGAGGCGTCCCTGCGTGCTGCAGCGCTGTTAACGTTAATGTTAACCAAACCGCGAAACGACGTATCAAACACACCGGCACGACATGTGTGTGTGTGAGAGAGACAGAGACGGCACAGGGAGGGGAAGGAAGTGTGATAGAGCGAGAGACGTAGGGAGGGAGAGAGAGAGCATTTGAAAGCGCGAGGACCCCCCGCGAAGGCGTGGGCATGCGCTGTTTACGGGGTCAATTTGCATAGCGTATAAGGCGCTGGTTTACATTCCCTTCGGTACTTACACACACTCACACACGCGCACTCGCTCACATACACGAACACACACGCACACGCACGCGCTCACTCAAGACACTCCCGCGAGAATTTAACTTGATGCGCCAATTTGCCGCGTCGCGCTTCATGTTCTCTTTTTTTTTTCGCCTTGAATGCATACGTGTTCATGAGAGAGATAGAGGGGGGGGGGGGGCGGAGATGAGACGGCGAGGATGGGGTAATATGGGTGTGTGAGAGAGAGACTGGCTACACCTGCTCTGACGCCCCCGGAGGGAATATCTTCGAGAAATGTCTTTGGTGTGTTGTTGTTGTTTTATGAAAATATTTTCTTTGGTTTGTGGTTATGGACACTCTGTGGCTTGAGAGGGAGGGGGGGGGGAGAAAATCAAAGACCTGGTAGTGATGAGGAACGGCAGTCCCTCGCCATCATAGCGAGAGAGAGAGAGAGAGAGAGAGCGAGAGAGAGAGAGGCGGCGAAGACGGGTAGACAACCGCGAAGGGAGAGGCTGAGCTAGAGAGAACGGTGAAAGACAGAAATACGGGTGAGAGGCGCGCTAAGGAAAGGGGGGAAGGGGGGGGGGCAGAGAGAGAGAGAGAGAGAGAGAGAGGCAAGCAGGGAAGACGATGGGGAAGGGGGTGCTGGGCAGAGCCATTAGTGGCCCAAATGCGAGAGGCATGGCCACCCATAATTACATCTTGTGTACGTCTAGGACCGCAGCGCCCTCCTCCCCCTAGCGCTCTACCCTATCCTTCCTCCCCCGGCTCTCTCTCTCTCTCTCTCTGTCTATCTCTCTCTCTCTGACCCAACCCTTCCCCGCCGCCGCCGCCGTCTTCCAAGAAATCGCCATCATTATGAGTGCCGGACACTGGATCTGCATATGCATAGAAGGCGGCGGCGGCGGACGCGCGCAATCGGAGAGCGGCGCGACTCGCCACGAAGGGGGCGGTGGGTCGTTGTTGTTTTGGCCTGGGGATAGCCGACTCGACACTCGGCCACGGGTCTATTGCTGATCTGCGTCTCCCATGATTTCAAAATATTTCGATGTTTCGAAAGCATTTTCAAAATTTTAAAATAAAAAAAAATCTAGCCTGGAAAACTTTTTTTAAAAATTTGAAAAGAAAGTGCGTTTTGAAAAATGTGTCAAAACATTTACGAAATTTTGAAAAAAAAAATCACTTTGAAGAGGTATGGGAAACTGATTTTTTTCCCCCACGGGAATTTCACGGTGACTCAAGAAACCTTGACGAACTTGCCGTGCGGTATTGTGCGCGGTTGGCGGGCATGGTCGTGGGGCCGGGCGTCGCCTTCGAGGCGTTTTGCGGCGGTCCGCAGTGGCGCCCGGCCCCCCGGCGGGCCCCCGGCCACCCTGGGTATGAGCGGGCAGGATCTGGGATAAGCAAAGGACATCTAAGGTCTGTGTGCGCAAGACGGAGAGAGGACAATGTGATTAATCGGTTTATCATCAACCGTAGCAATCATACATTATAAAGCGACGGGGAGGGATGGAGAGAGGGAGAGAGAGAGAGAGAGAGAGAGAGAGAGAGAGAGAGAGAGAGAGAGAGAGAGAGAGAGAGGGTGGGTGAGGAAGATGGGGGAGAGAGAGAGAGGGAGGGGGCGGCTGCCGGCGGCGACCATCCCGTGGTCACGGGCTATAGTTTGGTGTTTAGCTCTTAGTCGGGGCGTCTTGGCTGTCGTGACGAAGTTTCGGCGGCCGAGCACTGCCTCCGGCCAGGCTTTGTGCGCGCGGGCCTGCGCGTGCGTGTGTGTGTGTGTGTGCGTGGCGTGCGTGCGAGCGTGTGTGTGTGTAGAGAGACAGCAGCTCCGCCGTGCGGTGATTATTTAATTAGCGACTTAGGGGGACGAAGAGAAAATATTTTGCCGCGCTCTATTGGGCAGCGTGCTGACGCGTGCCGGTCGCCATTGTGGCCCCACCTTTGTACAGGGCGGCGTGGCCGGGCCGGGCGTTCGTCTTACATCCTGTTGATGAGCCACGGCCCGGCGGGGCGCCGCCCGGGGTGCCCTGGGGAGCCCCGCGGGGGGTCCCCGGCTTACACACACGCGCACGTCATCTCCAATACACACAGTTTCCATCAGCCCACATCACCCCGGGCGGCGGGGGCGGCGGGGGCGGCGGGGGCGGCGGCCGTGATCTCGGGCTGACATACCGCGGGGCCGGCGTCTCAACCCCCCCCCCCAGACAATTTGTATCAGCGGCATTAACACCCCGCGAAGCGGACATCGGGTATGGTAAACGGACCGAGAGGCGGACCAACACCGACCCCGCGAGGTTGGCGCGGGGGGGAACATCACGGCTTAGCTGTCGGGGTGTGTGTGTCGCAGGGTGGTGTCTTAAAGGTGACAAGAGTGTGTGTGTGTGTGTGTCTTAAGGTGTTGGCAAGGTGTGTCTTAGGGCGTGTGTGCCTTGAGGGGCGACAGGTGTGTCCTCAGGCCGGCATTGCCGTGAATCGGGTCATGAAGGTGTGTCTTAAACTGTGTCTTAAGGCACGTCCCATGGTGTCGTAAGGTTTTCGTCAAGAGTGTCTTAAGGTGCCCGACAGGTGTGTCAAGACACGGGTTTGTCATTAGGGCTGTATATGCTTGCCCTCTCCACCCCCTTCCGAACACACACACACACACACACACGCGGATAACTGCCTGCTCGGGCTTATCCCTTTTGCACGGACAAGACAAGGACGGATTGAGACAGACGGACGCGAGAGGGAGACGGAAGCTTCCGATACAAGCGTCTTAAGGCATTACGTCCGCCTCCCCCGGGGTACTGTCCGTGCCGGGCGCGGGGCTTGTAGTATCCATCCCCCGACCGCAACTCTAAACACCGCTCCAACATACACATTTGGTGCGTGGCGTGGCGCGGCGTGGCGGGGGGCGGCGGGGGCCGCGCGGCGCATGCGGGAAGTTTGCCTAAGTCACGAACCACCTAACGAGACCTCCGCCGAGGTCCAAGGAGCTGGGCGGGGCCCCAGGGCAGCCCGGCCGGCCCGCAGGCCCCGCGTGAGGTCCGGGGGTGGAGGGCGGCGGCGCGGGGGCGGCGCGGGGGCGGCGGCAACGCGTCAGGACTCGGGGCACCACACGCTAGGCGACCGGGGAGGCGCAGACACCGACGCAGACGTTGACACGCACAAATCCGCCTTCCTCTCTCTCTCTCCCTCCTCCCCACTCTCTGTCTCTCCCTCTCTCTCTCCATATAAATTTGACCCAATATAAACGTAAATTAAAATATAAAAATTCTCACTCCCCCTCCCCCCCCTTTCTCTATCTCTCTGTCGCACAGCTGGAGATAATCCAGGAACTCGACACAAAACGCACCCCGAGCGACCATTCGTTTGGAAGAATAACGCACAGGAGAGAGAGAGAGCGAGAGAGAGAGAAAAGAGGGAGCGAGTTTCGAGAGCCCCCTTGGCAAACATTAGCCTATCTGAGCCTGGAGGCTTCGCCACGGCAGGCCTAAGGGCCGTGCGCCCAGCGCCGATCGCTTGCCAGCAGCGGTTATCTGGTGTACTCGCAGCCCGCGGAGCCGCGGAGCCGCGGAGCCGTGGAGCATCGACCATAAGACAAAGGCTCTCCGCTGTGGAGGCGCAACACAGGTTCCCCCCTCGTTTTCCTCATCCGTTTCGGATATGATGGGGGAGGAAAAGAGTTTAAATTCATCTTTTTAAACACAAAAAAAATTCAAAAAAAAATTAATTCAGAACTTAAATTATTTTTTTTTGATGGATAATTTGAGTTTTTGCTGCTGCCGTTCCTGCGACGAAAGAGACCCGTTAAAAAAGAAAACAACGATCTATCTCGTAATGATAGCGTGCTGGGAGACGGCAAGGCGGCATGCGGAAGTTGCCAATAAAATC
The DNA here is from genome assembly GCA_026979955.1 of Megalurothrips usitatus. NCBI lineage: Eukaryota > Metazoa > Arthropoda > Insecta > Thysanoptera > Thripidae > Megalurothrips > Megalurothrips usitatus. The sequence continues at coordinate 4,419,088 of CM049607.1, forward strand.
GCGCGCACGGCAGCTTCCGTGTGACTCTTAAACCTCCCTGCTCGGGCAGGCAGGACGGAAGAGCAAGGTGGGATGGTAACGTGTAGTACTATAGGAAGACAGGTGCCCACGCCTGAGAGAGAGAGAGAGAGAGAGAGAGAGAGAGAGAGGGAAAAATCCAATTCGATGCGCGGAATAATTTTATGGCGTTTGTGAGCACACTTTAATTTAAAACAGCGCGCCGTTCTTACCTCGTCCACGACGCCCCCGCTGCCGCTGCCGCCGCCGCCGTGTATGGCACGTCTTATCTGCTCGCGCCCGATGGGATGTTGGTTTTATGCCCCGCGACGCGCCTTCTGCTTTTCCCGAACTCGCCTTTTTTTTTATTTTATTTTCTTTTTGTTTCACCGGCGCTTGCGGCGCTGCCGCCAGCAGACGGTTACGTGGGTTTCGACTCCACCCGCCGCGGCGGCTACTCTCCTGCCACTCTGCCGCGCCGCCTCGCCCCTCCGCCCCGTGCGAGATATTACAACAAGTGTCGTTACCACCGCGCTTAAAAACTCGGCGCCCGAAACGCGTATCGGCGGCGGGGAGAGCGTGTGCGTAGCACTGCTCAAAACATGTTTTTTTTTTTTGGGGGGGGGGCAATATTTCTAATTCCTAAAAAAAAATCCGTATTGTTATAACCTTTTGAAATTTAAAAAAAATGGAAAACTTGTTTTTTTTTTTTAACCTGCCGAAAATAAAAGTTCCCTATAAAATTTCTGTTTTGAAGTTTTGTAAAAATGCGAACTTTATTTTTTAATTTCCAAACAGTGATCAGGAAAATTTGCACAACAATCTGTTTGGATTTTTTTTTAAAAAGGCATTTGAAGCACATTTCACAAGTCTCACATTACGTTCCCAAATTAATCACCGAAACAGAAAACAATAATCATTTAGTCACTCGGCACGGCGGCGGTGGCATCGCTCTGTCTCGCTCGCACCGCCAGATCCTCTCCGTCCCTCCCGCGGCACGGGCCGCATCCGGCCGCTGCCTGAAATTACATCCAAATCCCAGCCGGCCCCGCGCCTCCGTTTTTGCCCGGCTCCCTCTCTCTCTCTCTCTCTCTCTCTCTCGATTGTCGTCGTATTGGCCGGCCTCTCTATAATTTGATATTAATCCGCCTCGGACCGGGTCAGCTCACAGGCAACTCCCGGGAGCCGCGGGGGAGGCGGGCCTCGCCACCGGCCGTTCCTTAGCGCCGCGCCCCCTAATCCCCCTCCCCCCTCCCCGTGTTGACACAGGCCGCCACGGCCACAGCCGAACCGCTTTGCTCAAATTCCACCCTTTCAATTTCAGCATGCGTCTCGGCATGGGCCGTGGTCAGAGAGAGAGAGAGAGAGAGAGAGAGAGAGAGAGGGACGTGGAGGAACCCCCTGAGAGGGAAGGAGCTGAAGCCAACATCATAACCACGCCAAGTCTGAGGAGGAAGGGACGTGGAGAAACAATGCCTGCCTCCCGGGGCCCCCGCAACCCCCTGCGCGGCCCCCGCGCGGCACAGAACCCTGACGGGCCCGCTAACGGGTCCAAGGCGCGCACGGCCCATCAGCACCCTGCCAGGAAATCGTCGTGCGATGCAGTGTCTCGGACCGTGTCTTAAGGGTCTTAAACCGTGTCTTAAGGGTTTTAAGCCGTGCCTGAAGGGTCTTAAACCGTGTCGTATACCGTGAGCTAAGTGTCTCAAACCGTGTCTTAAGTTCTCAAACCGTAACTTAATCTTACAAACCGTGCCTTAAGTTCCCAAACCATTAATGTCTTAAAACGCGTCGTGTCTTAAACCGTGTCTTAAAGGCTCTCAAAACTGGTAAATCTTGTTTTAGAGAATCAATTCCTGGTCTCGGTTCGCTCTGCACTCATCACACCTCCGCGTCTTCTATGTCGCCCTCTACTCCCTCCGACAACACCACCACCACCACCTCGGCGGCGACGGACGTCCAAACCTGAAAGCTCAGCGGCCATCCCATTATATAAGACCGAGAGCATTAGAGCCGGTGGTACATTCCCCTCTCCTCCCCTCCCATCGGGGGGGCAGTGATCAGTCATGCCACGCTGGTAATGGACTGGGTCTTAGAAGTTGTCTCAGAGCGCACGGGACACCGGGGGAGAGGGGGTGGGGTGGGGGGAGGTATTAAGGGAGGGGCCAAAGGGTTTCTGGGAGGTCAGCTTTAAATGTCGTTAGAGAGGCCGGCCGGTCATCTTGGTGCTCCGCCTTGGACTGCACTGTGCCGCCGCTCATCCATTGTTCTATTATGATCCCTTTTGTAGCGAGCCTCTCTCTCTCTCTGCGTTCGCTTTCGGCTTCCCGTCTTCTTGCGGGGCTGCCGTAGAGAGATCCCATGGGGTCACTCTCTCTCTCTCTCTCTCTCTCTCTCTCTTGGCTGCGTGTTGGAAGGGTGCAGCCGCATAGATTCCAACAAGAGAGGTGTGTCGGGGAAGATTTTCGTATGAGGGTTGGATGTGCGTGGTGTCTTCAGGTCCATACGTGCACGTGAGGTAGAGAGAGAGAGTGAGAGAGAACGATGGAGATCAGGGTGAATCGGACTTGATGCGTCAAATGCCTTCCGTGTCAACACGGCGTGTGTGCATCTCTCTTCCCCCCCCCCTCTCTCTCTCTCTCTCTCTCCGCACCCTTCCATCCGCGCCACCCTTCTCGTTTGTGTCGACCCCTCCTTCTTGAGGTCGGACTCGCGGACTGTGAAGACATATGACGCCACACACACACACACACACTCGGCACGCGGCCCGTGTGTGTGTGTGTGTGTCCTTGTTATGTGCGGAATGCCTCTGAACGGCCGCACCGATCAACGAGTTCTATCCTTGTTCCTCTCACGGCTGTGTCCGGGCCTCCCGACTCCCTCGCTCTCCTGGCGGACATAGTTGAGACGAGGACGTGCCATCCATTCCTCGGGAGAACGTCTTCATTGGAGAGCCCCCGCCCGGAGCCACACACACACACACACACACACACACACACACACACACACACACACACACCGGGGGCGGCGAATACGAATGTGACTGAAAACGGGTTCGCGAAACTCGATGTGAAAGGGTTGCCGCGCGCTGCGCCCTCCCCCCTCTTAATTTGCTTGCCATCTCTGCTCGGCGTCTTTGACCTGACGGGACGGACGAGACCACAGCTCTATTAGATGCTTTTTGATTTTTAATGAATCTAATATTTTAAGGGGGAGAAGCTCTCTCTCTCTCTCTCTCTCTCTCTCTCTCTCTCGCGTGGTGGTCTCGCGGAGGGCTTGGAAGCGTCAAGATTCTTCCCCCGCCGCCGCCCCTCGCCTCTCTCTCCCTCTCGCCTCTCTCTCTCTCTTTCTGCTACGTGCCCTTAATTATAAACATTCATCATATTTCTGTTTCTGGTGCGGGCCTCCAGGCCGGGCCGAGGCGATGCTGTTGCTAAAGTTTTAGTGGGGAGCAGCGCGGCGGGGCTCGGCGGGGGCCCCACGTAGCGCTGGCGGCCCCACGCCACACCGCGAAGACTCCTCATTTTCTCAGCGGGTTCCGTCTTCGTCTACGCCCTCTAAACCTTGCCGGTGTCACCGCTGCTGGCTAAAAAAAAATTAAATCATCTCTTGTGCAGTAATGGACACTTCAATGTTGTCTATTTTTTTTTGGTGGCGCCGAGAAGAAGTTGATTTCTCTATAACAAAAAAAAAATTCAAATAATTTTTTTCTCTTCAAATTATACATTTAGCAGCTATAACGAGGTTACAGAAACAATTACAGACGCCTCCTCGCCTCTCTCTTTCTCTCTCCCTCTCTGTATCTCTCTCTCTTCCTCTCTCTCTCTCTCTCGCACTCTCTCCAGCTTGCATCCCTGATTCCGTTTTAAATTGGCGCCAGAAACGTCTCCTAAAACATTTGTTCCTTTTGAGTGCGGTTAACACGGCCATAAATATGGAGCTCGCGAGGGAGAAAGAGCGAAAGCGCGCGAAGAATATAGTCTGAGACGGAGAGAGAGAGAGAGAGAGAGAGAGAGAGAGAGAGAGAGAGAGAGAGAGAGGAGAAGGAAGGGAACGACCCGCCCTCGCGGGTGTGTCAACTGCTTCCGAAGGGTGCCCCGTCGCTCTCGCACTCGCTCGGGGCGCCGCTGCGGTGCGACGGAGCGCGAGAGTGTTGAGCGTACTTCACATTCATCATCGCCAATTACAGCAGACTGAGAGAGAGAGAGAGAGAGAGAGAGAGAGAGAGAGAGAGAGAGAGAGAGAGAGCGGGCTTTAATAGCGGGATTTAGCAGCCGCGTGCGCCACTCTCCGTACGGCGGCACTGCCGATATTCAAGGGAATATTATTGCAGACATTGCAGAGGAATTTCTGAAGAGCATTTGCAAATGTACCGTAAATACGGACAAAATAAAATGAATAAAAAAAAATTACAATCAAGAAATCCATTTTATAGTCATGCAGATGGGGTACCGTAACGAATTCGTCGATAGCCAAGTTGATTCGAATCAATATTGCAGTTCAAATCAGTTAAAATTCTTTTTTTGAGAGTGAGTATTTCTACAGTCGCGCAAACCCTTAAAACAAAACACAACCCCCTCATCTCTGCACCGCGCGGCGAGTTCAACGGGGTGGAAGCACGCAGGCAGCGCGTCGCGGGTACGGAACAGACCAACGCAACACGAGTGGGACTGTGTGCCGATTATCAAGAAGTGAGGACAGGAAACAATGGCGCACCCCTTCTCTCTCTCTCTCTCTCTCTCTCTCTCTCTCTCTCTCTCTCTCTCTCTCTTTGCCCGGCGGCGGCGAGGCCGACTCGAAACCCAACCGACTGGGAAAAACGCACTTTTATGTGATCTCATCCGTAAGCAAAACGCGAAGACGGTCTAAGAAGAAGAAGAAGAAGAAGAGGATGAGGCAAAACGGCGGCGGCGGCGGCAGCAGAAAGGGGTTGCGTACAATTCATAGAGACAACGGCCTTTTCATTGAGACCTCGCCCTCCGTGCTCCGCCTGCCGCGACCCGAAAGTATTGCAAGACAAAGATAAATTTTAATTAAGATGAGAATGGCTTTAATTACTGTGTTCAACAGAAGTCGACCAGCCGCGACTAGAATGGCTGGTGGCAGGGGCGGGCGGAGCCTGGTTATGGGCCCAGGTGCCGCCAAACTCTCTCTCTCTCTCTCTCTCTCTCTCTCTCTCCTTCTCTTTCTCTCTCCCTCCCCCTCCAAGACTTTATTGCGTTTGTCTTTCCCTCCGGAAGAAATATATCGAATTATGATTGGCGCTGCTCTTCGCATTTGTTCTCGTTATTTATCGTTTATTCTTCTTCTTTTCCTTTTGTTTTAAATGTACGAAAGTTTTTTTTTTCTTTTGTGGGTGGTGGCGGTCCGAAGGCAAATTATTCCGAATCTTGAAGCGTCGTGATATCCAGGCTTGGAACTTCTATTTGTGCAACATAATTGTTAAAAGTATTTATTTTATTTTTTACTTAATATGGGGGGAGGGGGTGTGTGGAAGGCACTTTTTACCCTTTTTTTGTTGCCTCTCCTGGGCGGGGGAGGGGGGGGGGGGAAACAAATTTGGAATGTCATATCGCTCCCATCAGTTGGGCGCGTGAAAGAGAATGAGAGAGCGAGAGAGATAGAGAAAGACAAAGACACCCGCGCAGCAACAACAACAACAACGAGACCTTGCACTCTCCTCGGCAATATTAGCTGGTGAATATTTGATGGCGTCCGCCAGGGGGGAGCGGCATTCGTCTGTCCCTGTCCCTCCAGCGTGCCGTCCCCAGCCGTGGACAAGGACAGAGACACACCACCCCGGAGGCGTCCGCGCAGATATCAGCGTACCTGTGTGTGCGAGAGAGATGGACGTGCCGCATGGCTGTGTTGGCAGAGCGAGAGAGACTGTCCAAATGCCGCTTTCCGTCTCTCTCGCACTCACAAGCCAGGCCGCCACTGACCTACCCGGCGGCGTGATGGATGAAAAATTCGGAGGACCGCCGAGGGTTTGGTTCTCTCTCTCTCTCCCGCTCACGCTAAACGCAGCGAATATTCCGGTGAGTGAGCTCGCCTTTCGCCACGATGGGGGATTTCCCTCAAGAATGACAGCTCTGAGGGAGCGAGAGAGAGAGAGTGTTCGGGACCATCTCCTTGCTCACTCTGCCGCCGCCTTCCCGAGGTGGTTTTATCATTCGGGCTCGGAGCTCACATGTTGTGCGTTCCCTTCTGATGGAATTCTCCCATTTATTTTACGGACCGAAGAGGCGAGCGCGTTCCCCTGCATTTTTTATCGCGAGAGAGCGGGGCCGGGGCGGAGGGCTGACGAAGTCACTCCACCTCCGCGGCACTCCATCTCGTCCCAGCGTGCGGTGTTCATTCGACACGAGTTCATCTCCAACGGAAAATGTGTCCAAACAAACACAATAAGGTGATACAGATTTTTTTTTCTGTGGGCTTCACATCACGGAAAATCGCTACAAAAAAAAATCGTACGTAAATGTATGTAGTGCATAATTATGTAGAGATATGTACAGAAGCTATGATCGTTTACATCTGTACATGTGTTTGTGTACATAAATAGTACATAAGCGGTTAGTGGCAGCGCCGTAGCGGAACAGGACGTTGCGGGACCTCTCTCTCTCTCTCTCTCTCTCTCTCTCTCCCTCTCCCTCCCTCACTCTCTCTCCCTCTCTCTCTCTCTCTCTCTCTCTCTCTCCCTCTCCCTCTCTCTCTCCCTCTCTCCTCCCTCTCCCTCTCCCTCCCTCACTCTCTCTCTCTCCCTCTCTCTCTCCACGCGGCCCCGTGTCTCTCCTTCGGGGTGCCGCACCCCAGGCCGCTGCCCCCGCGCCTGCGGCCGGCACAGCACATATCGGGTCCGATAATTTCCTGCTCGCATCAGTCGGGGCCGCACTGCCCCCCACCCCCACCCCCACCATTTCCTCCACCCTCCCCTCCCCTCCCTCGGACAGCGGTGGAGGTCCGTCGGATACGAACACACACAACAGTCAGGGATCTCCCCTCCTCCTCCTGGGAGGTAGGCAAACCGCAGTCGCCGAGTGGTTTTGGCCGTGCGTCTGCCTCCGAGAAACAGGGGTCTTGGTAAGAGGGAGGAGCGGGGAGGGGGTGGTAAGAGGGAGGGGCGGGGAGGGGAGGGGAGGGGAGGAGAGGAGGGGCACCGGTGTCGGTTCGGACTCACAAGGGTTGCGGACCACGCCTGAATCATTCAGAAGGGTTGTTCTCGATGCCACCGCTTCCTTCTGAGAGTCACCATCCCTCTCTCTCCCTCCCTCTACTCCATCTTGCTCTCTCTCTCTCTCCCATTCTCTCTCTATCGCCGCCTCGGGTCAACCACTCTTACCGCACCATCGGCCTGCTCTTTTGCACTCCCATCGCTAGGCCGCCGCTTTCCCTGAAAACTCTCCCTCCGTCTCTCTCGCTCTCTCTCTCTCTCTCTCTCTCTCTCTCTCTCTCTCTCACCACCGCTATAGTTTTGCACTGAACGCGTTTATATTTCTCATACATTTTGCGCCGTAATTTATGCCGAGACACTCACAGAGCGGTGTTGTTGTACAGCGTATATAACGCTAAATTACACTCGTAAGGCATCGCGCTCTCTCCCTCTCTCTCTCTCGCTTTCTCCCTCCTCCTCCTGCCCTCTCTCTTCGCACCGTGTAATTATGAAACGTCTTCTTCACAGTAAGCAATAAAAGCAGCGGGTAAGATAGTGCAATATCCGGGCCTGAGAATCACACGCACACACACACACACACCCACACACTGTCTCTCTCGCTCCCCACCTTCTGTCATCGAACAACCCCTCTTCTCTCTCTCTCGCTCCCGTTTCCCACTCCGATTCGTCTCCCATTTCCAGCACCTACACCTAACCACACACACACACACACACACAGGGGGTTAAAACGTGCAATAAATAACCTTTGCCATAAGGTTCCGGTTAATAATACACGTACAGTCGCGCACCCACACACACACACAACTTAGCACGATAGTGTGTGTGTGGGGGGGGGGGGCGGTTGCGTGTGGGGGGGATGTTTTTTCCCCCTTAACGCGCGCGGGTGTCACACTATGAGAGGGAGAGAGAGAGAGAGGGGTGGGGAGGTTAAAGAACGAGTGAGAGAAGGAGAGACGGCCGTGCACGGCGTGGCGCCCGGCCCCGTCGGCAGCTCACGCCGCGCCCGTGTCGGATGGGTTGCCTACCCGCACGGCGGATGGCCCCGGAGCCGCACCGTACGGCCGTGTGCCTTTGTAGTCTTGCTCCCCCCCCCCCCCCCCCGGCCAGGTGCTGGAACTAGTTGCCGAGGGGGGCGGTCTTGGAGGAGCGGAGGGGGCGGTCTGTAACCGTCTCCACCGCCGCTGCAGCAGCAACAGCAGCGGCGGCGGCAGCGGCAGCCCCGATGCGCTCGGGGGCCCCCGGCGTCCGCGTCTCGAGGTGTGTGTAGTGGCTTTAATTAAAGTTTGGGACCTGTCCCGTCTCACATTGTTCGCGAGGATCTTCTTGTGCTGAGGCGCCTTAATACCTTTGCGACCCCCCGCCGCCGCCGCTGCGCGCGTACACAGTGCCGCGGGTTCGAATACCAGCTGCGTGTTTCGTTTCTCCCCACCTTTTTTTTCTTCGTTCGACGATTGATACGTCTTCGGAGAAAGGTGAGAGAGGGAAAAAAATTGTGGAGGGGAGAAGGGAAGTGGTAGAATATAATCGAATGGGGTGATCGTTCGGTGCGGAGGTCCCGACGTCTCTATTGCGCCCACTCACGGAACCAACGCACCCCTCGCTGTTTTTCTAATCCCTTTCTAAAAAAAAAGAATTTTCTTTCTCCTTCTTCACTCATATCTCACGGCGGAGGTGCAAGAAGGAGAGAACGAAAAAAAAAATATATTGATAAAAAAATATTTACGGTGGTCGGAGAAAACCTACGATAATGAAAGGGGAAAAAACGACACCGGAACCGCACACACCCTATGGGACTTTATAACCAGACCAGCATTTTACCGACGGTGCGGACGCCGTGTTTGATCGCGGGCGAGTTTCTTCTATGCGTCCGCTCAGCTGGCCGCCAGACCGGCGAGAGAGAGATAGCAGAATAGGAGTTGTTCCGCGGATTACCGAGGGACCTGTTTGAAGATGTGAGCGTCAACTCCCAAGTCGCCGGTGGTACTCGCCAGCGCGCACGAGTAATTGGCTATTTCATTCCAGAGAAATTGCCCGGTGCTTCTGTTTCATTAGGGGTTCGTTTTAACTTTATCATGTATTTTAGCATACTAATAGTCTCTCGTTTCCGTCTCGAGGAGAGAGAGAGAGAGAGAGAGAGAGAGAGATGCTCCGGTAAGAAGTGCGCTCGGGCAGGCCGTCTTGCGGTGGCTTCAAGATGGTCTTCATTGAGGAGTTCTGGGCCGGCAGCAGCAGCAGCTCTCGCCCGTTTTCGCACTGCGATTAGTTAGAACGACCCGTGGCGCGCACGCCGCCGCAAGGCTCGCCACGGACTCGCGCTGGACCTTAAATTTCTCTTTTCCCTCCCAGAAGATTATACGGGAAGCCTTCTGTCTCTCCACCGCAAACTTTGAAAAAAAAAAAATCTGAGAAATTTTGTATCGGAAACATTCTGGTAACGATCTTTAAAAAAATTCAGAAATTTAAAAATACATTCCCAAACACGGCAGGCGTACGCGTATTAAACCCTTGAGTGTTACACAACGCCCCGGCAATTACAAAATTTTCGTCCGCTCCGAATTCAAAGGGGGTTTGAGAGAACAACAGTTTTCGCGGTTGGTAACGCTGCGCCGGGGCGGCGGCGGCAGCGGCAGCATGATTTATAAACCCCTTTTCGGGTGCGACAGATGGGAGGGCTGCCTGCAGGGTCACCAACCGTGCGCCACCGCCGGTACAATTACCTTTAATAAGGTGGGACGGACACTTAAAACAAGCAACGAGCCCCAGTGTTATGAGTGTGTGTGTGTGTGAGGAAGAGGGAAAGAATAAGCACAGACATTGTCTCTCTTTGTTCACCCCCACTTTTTTTTTGAGGGGGAAGGTCGGAGGTCACACACTGGCAAGGGCGGGCCCGGGCGTCATTTCAGAAAATGCAAAAAGGAAAACAAAGAGAGCGAACGACCGCAACAGCGTCAAGTGGCGCACACGGACGCGTGCTCCACGCCTTCTGCTACCGGCCGACTGCAGCGCTGCGGCTCCAAATTGGAGACATTAGAGAAGGCTGTGTTTTTCGGGGCAGAAGGTCCCGCCTCCGGTCCCGCCCCGCCACGCCCCGCCACGCCCCGCCACGCCCAGAGGCTGGCCGCACTCCCAAAACAACGTGCGATTAAGTAATAGCCATGTGATGAGTGCATGGCTGCGCCTCTAACGCTTTGTAACACCTGGGAGGAAGAGAGAAGGAAAACAAAAGAGAGGAGTAACAAGACGAAGAAAAAAAATACTTGGCTTTGAGTCTGGAACTAAATGCACTTTTCTGATACTCGAAACACGTATAAGCACGACACGCACCCGCAAAGAAAAAAGAATTAAACAAATCATGGAGCGTTTGCGGGATGATGTCATCGAGGATTTCGGAAAACGGTCAGTCTCTCTCCGACCTGAGACCCGGAGCTGCAGCCAGCGGAGCGGCCGACGGACGATCCAGTCGAGTATCGATATTCAAGATCGATTATTATTATTCTCCGAGTTTGTTACGGTTTGGACGCCGCCAATCACAGGAGCGGGCGCCAGAGCTGTCATAATTACTATTACTCTCTCTCTCTCTCTCTCTCTCTCTCTCTCTCTCTCTCTCTCTCGATCCTGAGTTTTGCATCGACCAGCGCCTTCTGGTAAGGACGGCAGACGGGCGACCCTTCGCCGCGTATTAAAAACACTGATGCGTTCCAATAACTCCTCTCCTTCTCTTTTCATCTCCTTTCCTTCTCTTTTTATCTCCTTTCCTTCTCCGCCTTCGCGGTGGTCCAGAACCATCACACCGACGTATTGAACGTGATTCAATTTTTCCTTTTTTGACCGTTTCGTATTTTTTCCCCCCGCTCCGGCCGGTATTCGAACCCGCGCGCGCGCGACCAGATCTGACCGCTTTCGGGAGGTGGCGGGCGCGGTGCGCGGAGGGGCCCTGTGTGTTCCTATTCCTGACGACACTTATGGGTCAGAAGCTCGGTGTCCAGCGCTGTCCACTTATCCAATTGAGCTTCCGCCGCGCGGTGGGGAGGGAGAGAGAGAGAGAGAGAGAGAGAGAGAGAGAGAGAGAGAGAGAGAGAGAGCAGAGGGCGGCACAGCAGCACTAGGCGGACGATGGGCCGGGAGACGTCGTCGGGCTCGCGGCCGCGTTGAGGGACGACCTGGTGCGGGGACCGCGAACGACCACCATGGCAGGTAGGTACAGTCGTCATTCATACAATATTTAAAAAAAAAAAAAAAAAGTTGTGACCGGTATTTGAACCCGCGTCGCAGACGCGCTTGCGGACGTGTCGCTGCTGGGCGCGGCGCTGCAGCGGTTCGCGTGGCCCGACTACCTGGTGTTCGTGGCCATGCTGGGGCTGTGCGCCCTCATCGGCGTGTACTTCGGCTACTGCGCCCCCGGGCAGCACGACGAGAGCGAGTACCTGATGGGCGGCCGTCGTATGCAGACGGTGCCCATCTCGCTGTCGCTGGTCGCCAGGTAGGTCCGTGGTCAGCGGCCCCGCTCCGGGAGCCGAGGGGCCCGGGTTCGATCCCCGCCCCCTTCTCTGCCGCAGCTACATTTCCGGGATCACGCTGCTGGGCATGCCGACCGAGGTGTACGTGTACGGGATCCAGTTCATGTACGGGCTGGCCGCGCTGCTGGGCTGGGCCGCCGTCTTCAACGCCGCCGTCCTGCCCATCTTCCACGACCTCAACCTCATGACGCTCTACCAGTACCTGCAGCTGCGCTTCGACCGCCGAGTCCGCCTCTTCGGCTCCATCTTCTTCACCCTGGGGCTGGTCAGCTCTGAATATTATTCGATCTGAAAATTATTTTTTAAATGCACAATTTTTTTTCCTGTCGACTATATTGTTTTTAATTTTTGAAAAGATTACCTGGTTGCCTATTGTCATCTACGTCCCTGCGCTCGCCTTCAACCAAGGTACTGTACTTTGAGTTCTTTTTTTTTTCACAGAGAAAATTATGGGTTTTCATTATCGGTATTTTTGATTCCAGTGACGGGCATCAACGTCCACATCGTGACACCGGCTGTCTGCACCGTCTGCGTGTTCTACACCTGCGTCGTAAGTTCGCCGGGGTCGCGGGTTCGAGTGCCGCCCCCGGGTCGCGGGTTCGAATACCGGCCCCCGTGACGCACCAACCCCTTTTTTTTCGGCCGGCAGGGCGGCATGAAGGCGGTGGTGTGGACGGACGTGATCCAGTCCCTGTCCATGCTGGCCTGCATCATCCTGGTCGCCGTGAAGGGCACCGTCAACGCCGGCGGCCTCGGCGCCGTCCTCGAGCGCGGCGTGCAGTCCGGGAGGATCGAGCCGCCCGTGTACGCAGCAGTTTCTCATACCGCGGCGCCGCGCGCGGCAGCGCAGTTTCTCATCCCCCCCCCCACGCGGCGTGCGCAGGTGGACCCTGGACCCGTTCCTGCGGCAGACCATCTGGGCGGCCAACATCGGCGCGCTGTGCCAGCAGATGGTGGGCTGCGGCCTGAGCCAGTGCCAGATGCAGCGCTACCTCGCGCTGCCCTCCCTCAGGCAGGCCCGGGCGGCGGCGTGGCTCTTCGTGCTGGGCTGCTTAGTGCTGTGCGGCATCTGCTGCTACTGCGGCCTGCTCATCTTCGCCACGTACTACGCCTGCGACCCCGTCACCACCAAGGTACGCGCGCGCGGCGCCGCCGAAAACGGCACCAACGTCAGGGAATCTCGAGTGACCGAGCTTGGCCGTGACCCTGGCAGCTGGCCCGCGCCAAGGACCAGGTGCTGCCGCTGCTGGTCATGGACACCCTGGGAGGCATCCCCGGGCTGCCGGGGCTCTTCGTGGCCGGGGTCTTCAGCGCCGCCCTCAGGTTTTTGAAACATTCTCTTCATTTCAGTTGATCACCAAAACAAAAATGTCGAATATTTTGACAAGATTTTTTTTTCAAATCGCTTGACTGGACTCAAAATTTTTTGGCTAGACCAAATATAATTTTTTTAAAAGTACGACTGCACCAATTTTTTTTTAAATGGCATTTTGTATCTCTTTCTAAAAATAATAATCTCACGATTTTTCGTTGGTGGCAGCTCGCTGTCGACGGGCCTCAACTCGATGGCGGCCGTCGTGGTGGAGGACTTCTGGCGGCCCCTGGCGTCGGCGCCGCCCGGCGAGGCTGCCGTCAGCGTCGTGATGCGGGTGGTGGTCGTGGCCTTCGGCGCGCTCTGCGTCGCGCTCGTCTTCGTCGTGGAGAGACTCGGCGTGGTGCTGCAGCTCAGCTCCAGCCTCAACTCCATCAGCGCCGGCCCCGTCTTCGCCATCTTCATGAGCGGCGCCTTCCTGCCCTGCGTCAACGCAACCGTAACGCACCGCGCCGCGCCTCGAGAATCATTTACACTTTTTTTTATATTATTGACATTATTCATCGATTAATCTGCTGTTTTTCTTCCCCGCCTGTGACGCGCAGGGCTGCCTGGCGGGCGCGGCCGCGGGCCTGGCCTTCATGGCGTGGATGGTGCTCGGGGCGCAGCGAGCCATCGCGCTGGGGCAGATCACCTTCCCGGAGATGCCCGTCTCCGTGACGGGCTGCACCTACCAGTTCAACGCCACCACCCCGGCCCACATGGCGACCGGAGTCCACATAGAGTACGTCACCCGGGTTCAACTACCGCCGACACACCACTTTTGTTTTCTGGGGAGAGAAAACCGGGAAAAACAGTTTTTTTCGTCCAGCACAAAATTTCAATGGACGAAGGTTTTAAAATTCGTACTGGAACATTAAAAAAAATCAAAGAGCTGTTATAATATTCAACGAAAAGAAAAAAAATTCGCTGGGCGAGCGGTGGTGGTCGGTATTTGAACCCGCGCCCCTACGGTTTTCAGGCCGCCGTTCTGGCTGTACCGCGTCTCGTACCACCTGTACCCGGTGCTGGGCGCGGCCGTCTCCCTCACCGTGGCCGTTGTCGTCTCCCTCGTGTTCCGCGGCGCCGACCGCCCCGACCTGGACCCCCGCCTCTTCTCGCCGCTCGTCCGCCGCCTCGTCAAGAAGTCCGAGCCCGACAAGGCCGCCGCTGCCGCCGCCGCCGCCGCCGCCAGACCCGTCACCGAGTCCGCGCTCTAAAAACACGCATCGACATTCGTCCTCTGTTCAGAAAAAAAAATAATTTAAAAAACATAAAAATAAATGAAAAATCGATACAAAAGATAAGTGACTGTGGATTGTGGTCGAGTCCCCTCCCAGCGCGCCTGCGGGGTCTACGGTAGGCAGGCCCGGCGGGCGCTGGCGTCGCGCGGGCGAGGTGTTGCCTACCCGCCGGGCGCCGTCACTGTCCCGCCCCGCGGCCTCCCCCTCCAAGTTTGCCAACCTCCGCGTCCGACAACAACAAGAAGCAGCGTCGAGTTTTTGGGGTCGCAGTGTTTGCCGCCCTGCTGGAGGACGCCTTTCCAGGACGACGGCGAAGGCGGCGGCGGCCACCGCGTCTCGCCTCTGGTTGGACACGCCCGCGCCGTCTCGCTCGCTCTCGGGCGAGAGGGACGGAGAGAGAGAGACAGAGGTGTGTGTGTGTGTGTGCGAGAGAGAGAGAGAGAGAGAGAGAGAGAGAGAGAGCGCTGGCCGCGCGCGCAAACCCTTGCTGTTCTCGGACCGCCGGGGGCCCGGCGGCGACAGGGTCGCCAACCAACACTAATTACAGGCAAATTGCCCTAAGGTCAATATTTGTGGAACCAGATCCGCGCGCGCGCGCGCACCCGCACACCGTGTCGGCGGCTTGCTTCCTCCTTGAGGCGATAAGTGCGGCGGGCAGCACTGGAGCCATAACTCCGGGCCGGCGACAGCCCGCGTCCGGCCTCTCTCTCTCTCTCTCTCTCTCTCTCTCTCTCCCTCTATCCCTCGCGCTCTCTCTCTCCCCTCTCTATCTCTCTGTGCACGAAACAACGTAACAGCATCAACCATGTAGGGGGATTTGTGCGCGGTCTCTCTCTCGCTCCCACCAGCAGACCCCGCCCCCCTCTCCCTCACACGCCCCCTACTATCTCCGTCTCGCTCGCTCTCATCAGGGATGCTGCAGTGAATTAGCCGTAGCCATTTGGAGACGTAAGCCACCTCGAGAAGCTCGCCTCTCCCGCCCTGTCTCTGCGGGGGGTATCGGGTGGGGGGGGGGGGGGTGTTGGAGGTGTGATTGCGCTCGCAAAGCGAGTTATATTTCGATTAGATCGTCAACTCCGTCGGCGGCTCCGTGGCGCCCGGAGGTGCCCGGAGGCGTGGCAGCGCACGGCAACACACCTCCCAGCCATCTATCCGTCTATCCGCCCTCTATCCGCCCCCCACCTATGCACCGAAATAAAATGATTAGCAGAACGTGTCCATGTCGGTCTATCCTGCCGTGCGCGACTCCCGCTAGGGGAAAAAAAAACGAACAAAAATGAACGCTTAGAAAAAAACAATGACCGTGAATTACACTTCTACATAAGCTTTTTTATTGATTAAAAGGGCGGTATTTGAACCCGGGACCGTGTGTCGTGGAGAGCTTGTGCGCCGTGTGGCGAGCTCGCCATCTCGCTCTGCTGTACGTTGTGTTGCCTACCCGCCGGGCGGACCCCACTGCGCTGCCGTCAACGAGGGAAGCGGACACTCTCTGTCTCTGTCTCTCCCCCCCCCTCTCTCTCTCTCTATCCCGCACTGTAAAAAAAAAGAAATGAAAGTGAGGTGACCAGCGTTAGTTTTGGCTGACTGCGGTGTGTTGGAGGGATTTCGCAATGCGAGGATCTCATCGAGTTTGGAATGTAGTAGACTATGGACTCCTCTCTCTCTCTCTCTCTCTCTCTCTCTCTCTCTCTCTCTCTCTCTCTCTCTCTCTCTCTCTGGAGCCACATCCAGCTAGAACGCGGTCGGCCGAAATTTTAGTCGAAAGAGAAAGAGAATGAGAGAGAGAGAGAGAGAGAGAGAGAGAGAGAGAGGAGGAAGGATAGAGAGGGCTTCTCCTGTCGCCTACATTGACACCGCCCTGCCCGCACCTTTTTTTTTCCTCTTTTCGCATCCAGCCTAGCATTTCATCAATCTTCCTGCACCCCAGATGGCCCCTCCCTCTCTTTCCCTTTCCCTCCCTCCCTCTCACTCCCACTCACTGTGCTCGCCACGCCTGTGTTTTCCTCTTCCGCGTCTCGCCATCTTCCAAGTCCTATTTTCGCAGTACTCTCACCTTCCACACCGACCGCGCGCACCTCTATGGGGCAGGGGGTGCGAGAGAGGGAGAGAGAGAGAGAGAGAGAGAGAGAGAGAGATGGAGAGAGCGATAGCGCGCTCCCTCTATCATCATTAGCCCCTGTGTCTTGTTGCAATAATTCCGATACCCCCCTTTTGTCCCATCTGGAAGAGTTCCTCCAGGCCCTGCTGGAGGTACCTGCCGTGCCGGTCCGTGGGAACGGCTCCAGGCGCCGCACTCTGCTCCATGAAGGGCGTGAGCGTGAGGTCTCTGGAGGCGACATCGTGCCTCCTGGAGAAAACGCGGGCCCAAACGTGTGGGCTCTGCAAAACAGTCCAGCCTTTTCGCTCTCTCTCTCTTTTTCTCTTTTCGTTTTGAAGGGTTTCGCTATGATTAATGACATTTCCCGCGAGCCCGGCGCCTGTTATCCCCTTTTGCCTCCTTCTCTCTCTCACTCTCTCTCTCTCTCTCTCTCTCTCTCTCTCTCTCTGCGTGTCTTCGCGTTGCTCCAAATTCATTCATCTTTCTCGCTAATAGTAATAACACAATATTTTTGTGCGGGACGAGCTGAAATTCCCACACCGCAAACCGCGCAAAAGAATGAGGTGCGTGGTCATTCCGTCCCCGAAAACCCCGGGCGGCGCAACCGGTGTCCGAACCCTTTTCCGGGGGTGTAATTCACGGGTGTGAGACAAGGATGGGGCGATCGCACTGCGCCGCTGACGCCAGGCGCTATCTCTGTTCTGCCGCAGGTAGAAGCCCGTACCGCACGCATCGCTCTCTCTCTCTCTCACTCTGCGTGGGAACGGGTGGCGAGGACGACGAGGGGAGGTTGGTGTGGACTGCGGCCCGCCTCGGTCACCTGACGAAAACGAGGAGAATGTTTGAAACAGTAAGTCGGTATAAATGTGTTGAGTGAGGAACTGGCGACGGCTGGGGCGCCATATGAGTTGAACATTCAAATGTGACACTAGTCGAAAGAAAAACAAAAACAAAACAACAACGATTCAGAAAGCGTGGACTTTTGCCGTGCCTCTGGATGAAGAAAGCGCTCCCCGTGTGCGTTCTGTGTCGGCTGCCGTGCTTGTGAACGCAGGAGAGCGCTTCAGTGCCGCTGTTCGAATGCCGATCACGCCCTCTGGGGGGGGGGGGGGGGGGGGTCCGCATTGCAGAAGGGAGAGAGAGAGAGAAGCAACAGCAGGCGGGCCCCGGCGGTGGTGACGTGGTACACGGAATACACTAGGTTGTCGCCAGGGGAGGACCTTTCCACGGGAAATCCACGCGGCGCGGTCCACACGCCAGATCAAACGTCGAAAATCGCTTAAAATCGTTCCTACATAAAAATATGACTACGTCATTTTTTTTATTCGTTCGGCAATTGGATTGGTCGAATTGCAAACACATCGCCAGAGCATCAGATTTTTTAAAAAATTTAAATTTTATAAAAGAATTTTAAAAAAAATCTGATGTTCTTGTGAATGCTGGTCGCGACCGGCGTCATGGTTTGTTGACGTTGTCGTCGGTGTTGTAGCTGTGGCTGCCCCGGCGGCCGGTCGAAGCCACGATGTGCTGCCACCTGGCGGCGGGCTTCGCAGCAGCGACTCCTGGCCGTACGGCGCCTCCAGGCCGCAACCACCACCACCACCACCACCACCACCACCACCACCACGGCAGTGGCAGCAGCAGAGTGAGTCAACGCCGCGCGTCCGCGCGTGTGGTCGAAAATGTAATTAACACGTGAATTAGAAATGTTTTTAACAGAGTGCGCGGTAGCGTGACGACCAAGTATGGTGGCCACACTGCCAAGGAGGGGGAGAGAGAGAGAGAGAGAGAAAACAAAACAAAACAAGAATGTCGATTTCGAAATATCGTCTGCGCGCCTCTCGGGTCGGTTATTATTGATTGTAATTTGGAGGCAGCTCTGATGGTTTTCGGTCTCGTGATGCGGTGATCGAGAAGGATAGAGAGAGAGAGGGACGGAGAGAGAGAGAGAGAGGTGGGGAGAGAGGGAGGGAGAGAGACAGGCCGTCATTAGACGGAGACGCGTGTCGGTCCGGCGCCCGTCCGTGCAGTTGGCATCCGTGACTGGTTCCGGCGGCGGCTTCTGGACATCGAGAATTTCGGGTTTGATTTATGTCGACGTCACGTGACAGCCTCCGTCCTTTCTCAGCTGCATTCCTTGTCCAGTGTCCGTCTCTCTCTCTCTCTCTGTCCTTGTCTCTCTCCTTAGAATTTCTAAATAATTCTGCGCGTCTCGCGGAAATGAAACGGAATCGGGCGGAGGAGCCGTGCTTTTCCGACACGAACAGCCCTGCTGTGTTGACCGCCTGTGCCGCCGCCCTCGGCCCCGATACCATCACGGTGAGAGCATATCACATCCTGCGGCCCGGGGTACCTATATTTTTTGGAAGGGAATAAATAAAAATAATAATAATAACGCACGGAGAGTAAAAGGTGATGGAATGGAAAGGCGAGACTCATGTCGAAGCAGCCCAGCAACAGAGCCGCGGAGAAGTGGTATAAAGTGACGACATGCGGGGTTTTCGTTCCGTACAGTCATTCCCATCCGAAAATTTATATATAAAAAAATAGGAAAATTGACATCAAGTATCGAATTTCAAAAAAAAATTACAAATACTACTACAGTTTGGTTATAAATATCAAACTAAAGTCGGGGGAAAGTGCGGGGGAAATAATCGCCGCCCTTTGGAGGATCGTTCCGAGGATTCTGGTCCCTTCGGCTTTTGGCAGTGTAACCATCGGGTGTCCGGCCCCCGTGAGCGGTGGTGGCAGCAGCACCGGCAGCCATTCCTACGCCGGGCACACCTTACATCTCCATACCCACCAACCAGTCGCACGGCTGCGTCCGCGGGGCGTGTCTCTGTCTCTCTCGCTCTCACCGCCACCCGCGGCCGCGGGTGAGACAGAGACGGGCATACGCACGCCGCCAGACGTGCATGCTCCCCGACCAATCACGGTGCAGGGCTCCGTGCAACAGTCTCTCTCTCTCTCTCTCTCTCTCTCTCTCTCTCTCTCTCTCGTA
Organism: Megalurothrips usitatus; assembly: GCA_026979955.1. NCBI lineage: Eukaryota > Metazoa > Arthropoda > Insecta > Thysanoptera > Thripidae > Megalurothrips > Megalurothrips usitatus. Next base: position 4,438,467 of record CM049607.1, read on the forward strand.
TCAAACTCAATTAACCGATGCATTTTATGAAATTGCTTCTTATGTTGTGCCCTCCGTTTCTCTCGAGTGGTTTCGACTCGAGCGGCCATTAGCCCGGCTCTGTGTACTGAGCCGATCGGCGCCGATCGCCGGGATTCCGATAAAGAACGGTGCTATAAAAGATGATGATCAGGTCCGGCCAGCGTCGCTGCCGCCGCTGCCGGCGCTTGAGCTCCAGGCAGATGTCAGATAGATTGGGAATCTTTCTTATTTTAACTTCGCCTCGGAGCCATTTCGGGGGTGTCCCTAAGACGCAAAAGAGATGTGTCCGCACAGCCCGTAGCGCCGTCGTACGCTCTGAGGTCAGGTGAAAAATGTCACGCATCGAAAAATGCCACCCCTCAAAAAAAAAGTCACCCCTCAAAGAATGTCGTTCATTGGAAAATTTCATTCCCTGAAAAAGTCCATTCGTTCAAAAAATTAATCAAAAATTCTCTTTAATTGCGATAATTTATTTTAAAAAATGTGAAACGGGCAGAATGCTGCGGGATAGCGCACGGCGGCGGGCCCAGTCCGCTGGCGTACGAAAGGGAGCACAATAAAACTAGCCCCGCCCCGCACGACACTAGCCGGCTGTGGCGGCTGCGGCCCGCCAGGTACCGTATCTCCCCGTACCCATCGCCCTGCCATGAAATCGGTAATACGGTCACACTAGCTGCAGAGGATCACCATTCGGCGTGCCTTTGCCCTCTCTCTCTCTCTCTCTCTCTCTCTCTCTCTCTCTCTCTCTCTCTCTCGCTCCTCTTCTATATCCTCTTCACCTACTTGGGCTCCTTCCCTTTCTTCTGCGGAAAGCAAAGGGGTCCGGTGGATAGAAGAATTCGATGGATTATTGTTATTGTTCGTCTGCAATTTGCTGCCGTCGGACGCGAGTGTGGCGGTCTCTTTGGACAACACACACGTTGAAAACAGAGTGCATCAAGTGGTGAAGTCGGCGGCGAACTTTTTTTTCCCCCCCTCCAATACTTTGTCGCCATGGAGATGGGAATAGGGAAAGAGAGCGAGAGAGAGAGAGAGAGAGAGAGAGAGAGAGAGAGAGAGAGGGACAGAGAGAGAGAGAGGGAGAGAGAGAGAGAGAGAGAGAGCGAGAGAGAGAGAGGGTAGAAATTACGGGCTATAAAACATAGCGCATATACGGTTAGTAATTGTTGTAGTGTTTCGTTTCCGTTGGTTTATACACACACACACACACACACACACACACACACACACGTTCGGTGGTCCTCCGGGCCGGGCGCCTTGAGGGTAATTTGCATCAGTAATCACCTCAGCACACTCCATACCACCGCTCACTCTCGGCGTGTCCCCTCTCTCTCTCTCTTTCTCTTTCTTTCTCTCTCGCCCTTTGGCCACCATTTTCTTTGACACATTTCAACAAGACGTACGCCCGGCAGTCATTCATCACAAAACAAATGATTGCAGTTGGGAGTAGGATTTTTTGCAGAGTATAGAAAATTTTAAAAAGGATTTTTTTCTCATTTATTTTCCTTGAATGTAAATATTGCATTAGTTGACATCACTTTTCCTCCTGCTGCTGCCTTGGGACATTAGCAGCAGGCACCGGCTGGTGTGTACGCTCCACACATTCACCCACACACTCACGCGCACAGCGTAAAACTGTGAATGTATATGATTCCATAAAGCACACAACTTTATAAGTTTGCGCGTGTAATTAGGGGTAACCGGGGCGGCTGTGACGCTGGGAGACGCTGTGACCATCCGGCTCCGGGAGGTTTTGCCTCGGTAATTTCTATCCTGCTCAGTGCTTTAAAAAATAAACCTCCACTATTCTATAAAATCAATCTTTTTTATTAATACTTGCTTTCCAAAATGATCACCGTTTCGTCTGAGTGAGATATATTTTTCTGTCAGAGACAGAGAAGGGAGGATCTGTTTCTCTCCGTCTGTCTCTCTCGGACGGCCCGTCTGAGAGCAGTCGAATGGCGCTTGGGCTCGGGGCGGGGCGTGGCGGGGCGTGGCGGGGCGTGGCGTAGGCGCTGCCCGGCATGCCGCCGTCTCTTTTCGGGGCGCGCCCACCGCCCAGTCATGAGGAGGGGCGTCCACAGTAACAATCGGCCCGCTCGGGAGTGAGTGCGAGAGAGAGACGATTTGAAAGGTTTTGTTCCACTGTGTGTGTGTGTGTGTGTGTGTGTGTGTGTGTGTGCGTGCGTCCGCTTTCTCATTCAATATTTTCGGTGGTGGTGGGAGGAGGCCCGTCTCCACGCACAGAGGCGTTGGCCCGCCGTCAGAAAAACAAAAGGCGGTCGTGTTAAGACATGGAGAGAGAGAGAGAGAGAGAGAGAGAGAGAGAGAGAGAGAGAGAGAGATAAGGAGAGAGACGAATGAATGATGCCTCACCGATCAGAGAGAGAATATCGTCGCTCGTATGTATCGTAATTTTCCCCAAACAAGTACATTTCATTAGTAACGTTCAAAAAAAAAAAACGAAGGAGAGAAAAAGTTATAAGCGCTATGTGACACTACGGCCGCTGCCGCGTCGACGCACGGGCAGAGGTTTTTTCCTCCGCGGTGCATCAAAAATTCATCAAGTCCGCGCGCGCAACGGTTGGAATCCGGGGCTGCCACAACCACACACACACACACAGCAGGAAACATTACAGACGGGCGCTGCATCCGAAACTGCATCGTTGCCCGACGTCGTTCAAATCTGCATGCGAATTACTGTACGGGGCCGGCTGCGTCCGCGGAGCGCGTGCGACTGCTTTCTCTCTCTCTCCCTTCCTCTCTGTCTGTCTCTCTTTCTCTCTCGCTCGCTGTTTCGGAGGCAGCTGACGACGCGACTATAGAGGGCAATCGAATTATACGAAAGGCGTATGTGGAGGGAAGGAGAAGGAGAGCGAAGTGCGACGGAGACAGGGAGAGAAAGACAGAGAGGTGGGCAGAGAGAGACAGAGAGGGAGTGGGGCCTTCCAGTGAAGGGGGCGGGGCTCCTCCAATGGGCATGGAACTCTGATGCCACGCCCAGTATGAACCATGGTTCTGCAGAGATCACCACGAGACAGCACCGGTATGGGAAATATACCGATAAAAAAAAAGCAACACTGCGAATAGTTGAAGGGCGACTGCTGCGAGTAGTCGGAAAAGGGATAGTGCGGATAGTGCAACACGGCCGCGCATGGTAAACGCAGCGGCCGTGAACTTAAAGGGAACACCAACATCGCTGTGAAGACAACGGGCAGCATCAGCTTCAAAGTCGTCAGTTTATCTTTGCGTATCATCGCCGTAATTCCGACACACTTGCTTCTCTCTCTCCCTCCCTCTCTCTCTTTCCCACATCTCACATACATACATACAAACGCGCGCGCACAGCCGGCGGCCAGGTCAGTCGTCTAAAGTTAAGGACCCCATAAAAGTGTTAATTTCACACCTTGGTGGGTGTGGAACGCGGGGAACGCTCACTGTGGCGCGCTCACCTTTTCTCTGTGATCCGAGTGTGGAAAATGGACAAAACTATAATGAGCAACTTTTGTAATTTTCCTGAACTGAAAATCATAGATTGAACGGCGCACCTTCTAGTTTCCCTGCGTCGGGGAGTTCCCCTGGCGGCGGCCCCCGTGTGAGGCGCCGGCGGGGGACTTTATGACGCGATTTATGTAGGAATCAGTCACCTCCAAGCCGCTGCCGCCGCCGCCAGCGCAGCTAACCCCCCGCCTCCCTGCCTCCACCGCCGCCTTCGCATGCATTCCTTCGCTTCTTCGCATCGTTTTCCCTCCTCTCTCTCTCTCTCTCTCTCTCTCTCTCTCTCTCTCCCCCCTCTCTCTCCCTCTCTCTTTGCGGTCGTCTGCCTCAGAGTCGTGATCGCCGATCCACATCATGTTATTAATTTCTGCTGCACTCGTCATTATCGTGCTGTCGATTTTTGTGAACGCTCTGACCGACCTGCGTGCACATACAACCAACTGCCCCCTCCCTCTGTCTCACTCGCTCTCCCTCTTTGCCGTGGCTATCCGTCTCTCTCTCGCTCACTCATATGAAGCCGTTGTCGTCCCCCCTTTGGATGCATCTCCTTTATTTTCGCCAACAGCAGCAACACACACGTTTATAGCCTCGCATTTTTAACTGGCGGGGTGTTGGCGGCCCTGCAGGCCGGCTTCGCGCGCGCGCGCGCGCGGGAGATTCAAAACCAGTCAACTGCCGTCGATTTAATCGATGCGCCGCGTATAATGGCAGGGTGTGTGTGTGCGCTCCTTTATTTTAATCATATTATTATACGATTCGAATATGGTATTATTATTATTTTCGATGTGCGGAAGCTTTTTTCTTTTCGTTTGTGTTTTCGGTGCTTGTCCCCTCCTCGCATTTGCAAAGACGACATGTTCCTAAACGACAGGTGTACCGCCATGGCACACACGTCCTCGTCATACCGCCAGTAAAAAAAATCACAGCAATAACACACACACACACACAAGTAAAAGAAAGAATTTGTCTTTAAAAAAAAAGTTTGTTGGCAGACAAGCGCCGTGTAGGTAGGCAACACTAGGACGCCGGCGCACGCTGGTTGCCTACCCAGACAGCCGCCGGGGGCCCCTGCGGTTGTCCGCCTTCTCTCTCTCTCCTCTCTTTCTCTGTCTCTCTCCCGCACTCGTCTGCATCCCTAATGGCATTTGCGTTGTAAACACGTCCCATAGCTGCACATTGTACTTGCGTACTCACATATAAGCACTACTTGCTCGCGCTGTTACATGAAATTCTCACTAAGTGCCACACACACACACACACACACAAGTGAGAACAACCGCCTTCATGTGCTTTTCATTGCAATAATTACTGGTCTTTTCTTTTGCATCGTAATTACATTTTTATTCTCTCTCTCTTTCGCTCCCCCGCTGCAGCCGCGCCCCGCCAGAGAGCGCCACCGCCGCTCGGCGGAAAAGGGCATCGCTAATAAATCAGATGATAATTTGTGTTCAGTAAGTACGCACAGCGGTAGACAGAGAAGTAGACAGAGAAGTGCAGAGTAGAGGGCGAGTACAGAGGAGACCAAAGGGGAGCCATGCGAAACGATTTTTTTTCTCTCCCTCTCTCATGACGTGCGAACTGCATTTATACAAGAGGGATGACCATGCATTTTCCATATCTTACCCCGCTTCTTTCCATATCCTACCCCGCTTCTTCATTCCTCCGCACGTTCCTCCTTTCTCTCTCTCTCTCTCCCTAGTTTATCCTTCTCGTGCTTCACACACAGAGTGGCCGTTAAACATGGTGCCGCTGGACAGAAGCGGCCCTAGGCTCCTGTGCCTGGCGCTCGCGCTTGACCGTCTCGTCCCACACCCTCGTAGACCGGAAGAAATATGGGGCATCATTTCTCCGGACACCTTCTCTCTCTCCCTCCCACACCCCCTGTCTCTGTCCCTCCTCCCCCCCCCCCCACGTCTGTGATGTGCCCGGGCACCTGCTCCGAGAGTTCAGAGCTCGCTTTTCTTTTTCATTCTTTTTTTTTCATTCGCTCCTTGTTTGTCATCTTATGATTACTGCAGCGGCCGTGCGCCATAAAAAAAAGTGTAGCGGTGCGCATCGGTGCGACAGATGCAAAGTACTTGTGCCGAAAGGGTTCCGTGAGTGCGAGAGAGACGGTCTGCTGCGGCGTCTCTCTCGCACCTGCGCGGTCAAATGGGCCTCTGTCTCGGCGGTGCGCGGTAATGGTACACATCCGCCGCGCCCTCTGTCGGCGGTCTGTGACAACAGTCTCCCGGAGTCCCCGCGGGCTCCCATGCAGAACAACAGATCCGCCGCAGGACAGCCCGCCGAGTATGACAATTTGAGCGGGGAAAGGAGGGCGGAAACGGGGATGGCAACGCATAAAAAGGACGGGAGAGAGAGAGAGACGATAAAGGAAAAACGGAGTACGAGTATCAGTTACAATGGAGCGGGAAGCCGGAGTGGAAAAAGGGGTCGACTTTATGCAGCGAAAAACGCGACATGGCGCTGCCGCGAACGATGGAACGGCTTGGCGACCGCAGACTTACAAACCCAGCTATCGTATACGGCATACCCGAGCGGTACTGCGTATACACCATCCGTCCTGTAATTACAGAAAAGTCCCCCCCCCCTCCCTCCTCACGGGTGGGCGTTGCTTGCAGTCGCTGCTATTTCTAGTTCGCCCTCTCTCTCTCTCTCTCTCTCTCTCGCTCGCTCTCTCCTGCCCTCCTACCCTCTCCCTCTTACACATCTCTATACAGCGCTCAGTCTTATAATTACAGCCTGCTGACTGTGTGGGTGATGCACTGCGCCCGCTCAGGCGATGACTGTGGCTGTTGAGGGGCGGCCAAGTCCAAGACCGCGCACGGCGGCAGCAGCGGCGGCGGCGGGGTTCTTGAATAAATAAATCTTCCGAGCAGTCCGCGCCGTCCCTTGGAAATGCCAGGTGATTCAGAAACACCGGGTGCTTTCAAAATTTTAGGGCTAGCCCGCAAAAGTTTTCTGAATTGAAAAAACGTGACCTCCCCTTATTTATTTCATGCCATGTATTGATCATTTACTCCCCGTTTCCTTTCCCCCCCTTTTTTTTTTGAGTGGCGTACTCCTCTGACCTGTACCGTTCGCGGCTCGGCGGCCCCCCGCGCACTCACTGCCAATAGTGCCGCTCACGCAGATCGCGTTCCCTCTGGGAATACCGGCACGCACCTTTATCCGCACGCACGTCGCGATTTACGTGCATCAAAGGCCGCGGCGCCGCCGCCGACCAGCCGACCATCGACGCGCACGAAATGAAGCCGGGGTCGTGTTTCATTTCGAGAAGTTTAAACTTTCGATTTTGACAGTCGCGTCCGGTTTGATTGTTCCCGCGCTCCACTTGATAGTTTCGATAGTCTCGACTGCGAATAATCAGTGATCTCGATCCCGGACGCCGCCGCGCGCGAGGCGAAAAAAATATGTTTCTTTACTGCGGGGGTCGATTCCTTACAGGCACACGCCCTGTGCGTGACGCCCGGCCTGCCTTTCTAGTCACGATTCAACGAAATTAGCTTCTAGGGTGCCACCGGGCAGGGCGGTGGACACGAATGGAGAGAGAGAGAGAGAGAGAGAGAGAGAGAGAGAGAGAATGAGGAGATGAACTCTCAGCGTCGGCCACTGGGGCCAGGCGGCTGTTACGAGTTTCTTACAGAAGCTTTAGTAGACGCCATGAACCTCAAAGACAATAGTACATAAAAGGAGAGGGGGATTAACCTGGTTTTCTTCGTTTCGTAAGTGTGTACATGGTTCGAAATGCATTATTTAAGTATAAAATATTCTAGTTACAATTTTGGGGGAATTCCCCCCCCCCATTATTCGCAGGTAAGGCGTTATAGGCAGGTCTGTGACCTGTTCACCGACCCGCCATTCGACACACTCAAATCAAAGATCGTAACGCGAACGGTGCTCCCCGGACGCGGGCTGAATCTCAATCGGCCGCCATCTGTCATGTTGGAGGCCTCGTCTCCGTCCAGCGCCGTTCGGGCGGAGCGGGTGCGAGCGAGACGGAGATACACACGCGGCGCCCGCCATCGGGAGCAGTGGCGGCGAGTGCGAGAGAGATGGGACGCCCCATTTGACGGGCTGCGACAGCAAGAGGGAGAGAGAGATGCCCGGCCAGGCACCCTCGGTTGGGTATCTCTCTTGCACGGGCACAATCGAATGCGGCATCCCGTCTCTCTCTCTCTCGCTGTGGCCGCCATTGATTGGGAATACACCTCGGACTTCTGTCTCTCGCTCTCTCTCTCTCTCTCTGCCCCGCTCTCCCGGTCCGACCGCATTCTTGTCCAGTCCAATCCCAGCAGATGCATTCCCAGTCCTCGTATTCATTGGTCCCATTACGGCGTTGATTGGTTACCGCCTCGGCGAGAGGTGCTCTCCGATTGGACGCCGCGGCCGGGGCCGAGTCGGGGTGCGGGTGCGAGAGAGAGGGGCACGCGGCGAGTCATTTCTGAAAATAATAACACCAGCGGGGCCGGGCAGGGAGTTAAGCGGCCACCAAGGTGTGAAATCGGACGGAATTGCATTTAGGTCTGAGAATAAAATCACTTATGACGCCCGGCTGATACCCGAGCCGAACGGTGTAACAACGAACCCATTTGACGGGGGAACAAGCGGAGCAGGGCGGTCCTCGAACGTTATTTGCAGCGAAGAAGATCGCGAAACAGTGGACTGATGGAAACTGTCGAAGGAAGGCAAGGAGAGAACCGGCAGTGGGAGCAGAGGGCGCACGGCGAGGCAACAACGAAACAACAAGAACAAAAGCAGAAGCGGGCGGCGCGGCCACTTTATATAATAATACGATAACCTGCATATAACAGTCGTGAGGCGAAATGAGAGATTATTGTGGCGAAAATGAAGCAAACCAACAACAACAACAACAAAACGCTACTACACAGTGCAGCAGACGCGCATACCCACGCAGGTGCGGCTACATTCGCGGTCAGCTACGAGGCCGTGTGCGCGTGTGTGTGTGCGTGCGTGCGTGTGTGTGCCGGGGAGCCCGAAAGCCGTAAGACGTGGCCGTACAGGGCAGCCAACCACCGTAATTATCGGCAGTGCATCACGTCTGCGATCGCTACATGTCACAGCTGATGCCCTTCCCTCTTCCCTTCACTCGGAGAGGCCTGCTTCTTCTTCTGCGGCGAGGCGTCCTCTCTTTCTCTGTCTCTCTCCCTCCCGGTCCCCCGATGCGCCATTTTGCGGTCGCCGACAAAGATGGGGATAATTGCTGCAAAACGAATGCAGATGAATTTATGCGCAGCTCCCCCCACCCTCTCTCTCTCTCACTCTTTCTCACCAGTAGCAGTTCGGGCAAAAAGGATCTGCAGTGAAACTTCAGAAAAAAACTGCAGTCCCCAAACTGTTGCAGTTGCACGCGGAAAAGTGGCGTTCGTGTCGATTATCTGACTGATCCTCTTCCACTTGCGGAAATGCAGTTTTCTCCATTTTAAACTACAGTTTATCTGTAGCGCGTGTTGGCAGCACTGCGAATAGCGCACTGTCGTTGACGCAACACAATGCCCGGCCCGTGATTTCGGCTCCGCGCTGAAACTATGTTGCCAACGTAACGGCTGCGTAAAGCCAAACGCGCGCGCCGCTTTTACGCGAGGCGCGTTGCCAACTTAACGGAAATCACACCGCGACGACGTCGGGGATGGCTGCTGCGTGCCGAGGGGGGAGGGAGAAACGCCTGCGAGGTGTCAATGTTGGCAGCAGTGGCGGCACGGGGAAGAACCGCGTGGGCGGAGGGGGAGACGACGAGCCCACAGAACGACGACTCATTCGAATCAATTCGCCATCAGCGGCCCCGCGTATCGCCCGTCTCTCTCGCACCCCTTTCACTACTTCCGACACGGACCCGCCCCGCGAGCCCCCGACAAACCGAATCTTTCATACCCGACTGCGGCGGCCCGGCCGAGGCAGCAGCCGGCAGCCCTCCCGCAGCCGCCGCCATCGTAAATGCATTTTCGGAATAGAAATTCCGTCAGATCCGCGCGGACGGATAGACAAGTTAGTCGCGGCCCGCGTGTCCCGGCAGCCCGCAGTCATTACGGGAGAAATATATTAAAACCGGAGGAGCGGGATGTAGTGACTCGAGGAAAAAGTTTTGACGTCCCGATTTCGACCGCAAAGGCCTTGGAAAGACGGGCAGAATTTATCATATGATGTCGGATTAGTTGCCGCACGTTCTTGATAATATTCTCCTTTTTGATCCGGTGCATAGGTCTCAGATTTCAAATATTCTGGTATTTTTAAAGAAAAATATTTTTGTTAAAAAAAATTGGAAAATGTCTATGAAAAAATAAGTTTGGAAAATGTTCATGCTAAAACAGTTTCAAAGAATGATCTTGCAAAAAAAAAAGTTTGCATAATTCTTTTGACAAATATTTTGGCAATTTCTGACGACAGCGTTTCCATACGTCCGCGACGACGCCCCTTCGCGGACTCCTCGTGTGGCATCGCCGACCGCCCCCGACGGCGGCGGCGACGACTACGACGGACACCCTCGCGGCCTTGCTTCGCGTCCCCCTAGCAGCGTGTTCCCGCCGCTTTTACGCCTTCGGGATTAAGCGGTTTACGCGGCGTCGTTGGCGGGGAGGGCGTCGCATCGTCTGCACCGCGGAGCCCCGCGCGCGGGGGCGGCAGCGGCGGCGGCGGCGAGGGTCCCGGGGTCTTAGAGTCGTCGGAAAAGGGTTGGCAAAGCGGGGCCTTCCTTCTATGATTTCTGTTTCGCAAAGTGGAGAGCTCTAATTTACGAGTTTGCGCTGTGTTTTAATGATTCGTAAGACCCCGGCGCTACGCGGCGGGCGCCGCGCGGGCCCCGCCGCTGCTTAGGCATCCTCAGTCATAAACGTCTTACCCATGAAATACGGTTACGGGGAGGTTTCACTGTTTCACTGTTTCACTCGGGCCCCGTAACAAGAATGGAACACGGCCATGCATTTCTCATACGGAGCGCTGCGCGCGGCGCCGCCGCCGCCGCCCGGTGGCAAATTATTTTCGCGATGGCACTACTTACGTATTCTCTTGGAATGCCCCGCGCCACTACCCGCTCCAGCAACAGCCTTCCTTCTCCAGTCGGAGCTCTCTGCTGGAGGCGCCGGTGGAAGACCTCCGCCGCTTCAGGAGGTCTCCCGACTCGGATTACGGCAAAAATAGTTTAACTGCCATCAAGAGAGAGAGAGAGACAGAGAGAGAGACAGAGAGAGAGAGAGAGAGAGAGAAGGAGAGAGAGCCGCGGGGATGTGCCTTCTCTCTTTTGCCTTCTTTTCCCAGTGCCGCCGTGTGTGTGTCTGACTGGGGAGTAGCCTCGATTGCCCATCACACACACACACACACACACACACACAGACGAAGCCGCGCGGATTGAATAAGGGCAAAAGGAAGCGGGTAGCAGCAGCGGCAGCGGCGGCTCGGCGTCCAAATAGAAAAAGGCATTGGAGACCGGGGGGGCGGGCCTCTCATGTCAGGAAATCGACGGTCGCCACACCATCAGAGGCCGCCCGCCACGCGAGATCACAGAGGCACGATACTGACCCCCCCCCCCCTCCCTCCCCGGCCCGCCCCTGGCCGCCCCCGGCCGCCCCCGGGGGCGTGCATGGGGAGCTGCCGCAGACCGGCCACCGCGCTGGGTAGCAATTGGTAAGGCACCCCGAGATCACGGACGAGTCACTCGGCGTATCGAATAAAGCGTGTCTGCCGCGGTGCACACGGATGCAGACGAGAAGAAGGGAATCGGGGAGTGTTTCGGATGCGAAATTAATTCGTTTTGTGGGGAAAAATTAAAAGCTTTGGATGTAAAAAATGAAAATTTTTTTCGAGGGGAAAATTGAAATTTTTGTAGGGGAAAATTAAAAGTTTTGATTTGAGAAAATCGGAAACATCAAAAAGAAGAGCTTGACCCGCGGCTTCAGCGCGGCCTGTACGTACCCGCGGACTGATAGATAGCCCCGGCGCTACCCCCGACGTTTAGCCGCGGCATTAAAAGTCCCCCCGTCGCGCGGGGTATCTGCACATCAATTACTTTCTTTGTCGGCGAGTCGGATGACACCAGGCCGCGACTCCCGCTCTGAGGTGTCCGGGCCGCGGGGCGCGGCGGTGAGGTTACGTGGTCACGACTCGACGTCTTCGCGATCCAATTCCTCGTCGTGAGTCGTGATAGGTTGGGCGGGCGCCGCTCGCGGGCCGCGCGCCGGCCAATGGCAGGCCGGCAGAAATAGTACGCTAGAGATGAATGTGGAGATTATTTCGAATCATCATCATCATCGTCATCAGCCTCGTCTTCGTCCTCGGAGCGCCATGGGAAGGCGGCACCGCGGCGCTGGGAGAGAGCCAAGATGGCGGCCGCGGCTGCGATCCCACGCCCGTCGCACGCCGCGACGCGGACTGTATTTGACGGTGATCCAGATAGAAATTTTATTGCTTTCATTCTGTTTCAATTTAAATTTTTTTGAAAAAATGGTTGTGTTGTGTCTGTCTTTTATCAAACTTTTCAACATTTTACTGACATTTGACTGATTTTCCACGGCCTTCCTACATTTTGATTTTCATATTTAGCGATCCATTCCCAGCCATCCCGGGGCGAAAACTATTCCGAGTCGAGCCGCCGCCGCCGCCAGTGTTTGTCTCTTAGCGCGTCGGCCACGATTCGGAAAATCCGCCTCATCCCTTTAACTCTCCGGCGCCCCGCGTCAGTCTCCCAGGGGCGGAACAGGCGGGGGCGGCCCCCAAACACTTTCACGGTCAATTATCCCATTGAGATCCTCTGCTTTCGGGTTCGAACAAACAGTCGGGCGCGTTCATCTCTGGGAAATTATTCACCAGCAAACTATTCCTGTCTCTCTCGCTCTCTCTTCCCCGCCGCGGCGGACCCCTTCGGAGGGAGAGGGACAGACATAAAAGGGCCGCGCGGCAAGACGTCTTTGTGTAAAGGGTTTGTGAGGGGAAGCGACGGGGCGAAGGCCGGCGGGCGCGAGAGTCTGACTGCGAAAAGGCCCCAGTTTCCGATGAGGGGTTGCGGCGCCGCGGGTTCGAACCCCGCCAGCTGCCGCGGCTTTTCTTTCCGACAGACAAAAACACGGGACAAACCCGAACGCTTCAAGTGCTTCGATTTCCCCTCCGCCAACCAACCGTGTTTATCTACGCTCGGGGGACATCTTTGCTATGCAAATGTACCGAAAAGCAATTTCAAATTTGTCATCATCGTCATCTTTCTGTCGTCGTGATGGTTTCCGTTCTTTTCCGGCGCGCGGAGCCGCCGAGATGGGCGCGTCCTGATTAGAGAGCAGAGATGAAACAGTTGGCGAGCCCGACTTCCATGCCAACCCTATCTCAGGCACGTGCGTGTGTGTGTGTGCGTGGCGGGGAAGTGTCCGAATTTGCATTTGAATCCCGCGCGTGCTCTGTGCGTTTTGCCGCGCCGCCGCGTGTTGTCCCAACAGCGCCGCGCCGAGGGCGTCCAAACATGTTGCCGTCCTCGTCGCTCCGCAGGGGACCGCCACGCGGGAGAGACGGAGACAGACAACACCAGCGCTGCATTTCGCGCGCCGCCTGCTCGATGAACTGACGATTACTCGGCCTGGAAGTCCGCTGCTGCTGCACTTGTTTCCGTGCCACTTCCAAGCAAACGCTCCCGAAATACGCAGCGAGAATTTTTTCATAACAATAACTTTCAAACATCTGCGCGAATCTTTTTGCTAGCCGCATGTGACGCAAAACGACACGAAACGACCCCATTTGACGACGTGAGGACCGCGAGCACGCGCAATGGGGTCTCGAAAGCGGAGCAACATCAGCCCCATTTGATGCGCGTTCGTGAGGGTTTGCCCCATCTGACGACTGTTCGCGCGGGAGCGATTCAAAACATTCCCTCCTCCACACCCGCACGCCGCCGTTTCAGACAAGTCGGTCCTCACTGAAGACGTTATTGAATATTTCTCGGGGGAGGGGTGGCTGGGAGGAGGGGAGACGGAAGGGGCCCAACTCGCCCAACGCACCCCTTTTCCCGGCCCAGAATCCGTCCGATGCGCCGATGCGCTCTTCTCGCGTCGTTAATTTGTTTTCTTTATCATTATTGCAATTAACACGCCGCTATGAGTCGGGTAATGATTTTCTAATCGGCCTCCCCCTTTGATGAAAGCGGGGCCCGCCGCGCTCTTACATTCGTTGTCTCGAGCGAAACACAGGGGAAGCGGGACAGAGAATAGCCGCACGCGGGCGGAAGAGAGAGATGAGAACAGAGAGAGAGAGAGAGAGAGAAAGGGGGAGGAAGTGTAAAGCCTTGCGCTAAGGCGCTATCCTATTCCCTCCTCGCGTCTCATTCAGTTATTCTACTTAAAACGTGGCGGAAGGGTTGCGCGGACGCGTCGCCGCCGATGCCGGGGGACAGCCGCCCAGCCGCGCTGTTTGCCGATGGTTCCGCCCCGCCCGCCCCGCCCGCCCCACCCGCCCCGCCCGCAGGCTCCCCATGCAGGGACGCAAACAGCCGAGTTGACACTGACGCCCTCCTCCCGCTGGATTTGCAGCCTCACATCGGCCACCACGAACCTTCCACGCTTTGAGGTCTCCAGAAAACATCTCGGGGAATTTTTCTTACCTTTTTGCTGCTAAATTTTTTGATGAGAGTTTTTCTGATTTTTTGGTGGACTAAAAAATTAAAACTTTTAAATAATTTTTTCTGATTTTTTTTTGGTTAAAAATGTAGAAATTTTACAGAACTTTCCTGATTTTTTTTAAATTTAAAGTTTTTGAGACGTTTTTTTAAAGTTTTTCTTTAAAACTCGAGGACCGGACTTTTCACAGTGTGATCAGTTCTTCCTCATATCGTCAGTGTTCGGCACATAACGACAGCAGCCGCCGCACGGAGGCGGAGGCGGCGGCCCTCCTCTTCCAGCGAGAACACAGAGAGAAAGGCTGCATGAACTGTGCGATCGGTGAATCGCCGGGCGGGTCCCGCAAACTTGTGTAAGTTATGGCTATGAAAGTCTTACAGAAACAACTATACTCTCTCCCCGGCTACTGTGCGGGGGCCCGCCGCGGGGCCCGCGGGGGCAACGCGCAGCTTCGACCTGCCGCTCTCATTCCGGGCGTTCTTTGCCTTCCCACCCACCCCCCCAGCGAGCGCGGGCGAGCTCTTGTTTGATTTTGTTTCCAGTCGCACACCGTTTCGGTATGGAGCTGTATACGCGCGAGCGTGTGTGCGTGCGTGTGCATGTGTGAGTGTGTGTGTGTGTGTGTGTGTGTGTGGAGGCACGGCGGCGTGTGTAGGAAGTTGGTCTCAAAGTTTGCAAAAGACTAGTAGCAGAAGTGGGGGCAGGGGAGGATATATAGTGTGCGTGCATGCGTGTGTGTGTGTGTGCGCGCGACACACATCTTTATTTCTCCATACGAGTCGGGAATTTCCAGCCACAAGTGAATCTCTGCAGGCACACACACACACGCACACGCACGCTGAGGTAGAGCGGTGGGCACAAAGGAATCACAAGAACGAGGGAGAGAGAGAGAGAGAGAGAGAGAGAGGAGAGAAAGGGGGATACGGAACCCTTCTCTCCTCCCATTCCGCCGCCATACTCTCTTGGTTGCTCCTTCATCTTTTCCTTCGAGTCGAAGCGAAGAGTACGGCAGCGACGGCAGCCACCACCGCCCCGTGTATATCCCCACGCTTTGTGCCGGGGCCTTATGGCAGCATACAGAATTATAATTAATTTCCCGGAGTCTTTCCCGGGCGCTGCTCCTTCTGTCGTGTAGCGCCAGCGGCTACGACGGCGGTCCGACCGCCGCCGCCAGCTCATCTCTGCCTTGTGGATCCTCCGCCGCCGCCGCCGCCGCGCACAGGGCAGAGAAGAGGGCCGCGACACTGCTGCTCGTCGTCTCCGCGGGGAGGGATCGGGGTCACTGAGAATGGAAGAGTCATGATCATCGAATGATTTTGGGGGGGGGGGCAATAAGGGGCTTATGGTGAGGCTATTTTAAGGACCAGACCTCAGATTTGAGACAAGATTCAGTCTCGGCTTGATCCCAGGCCCAGGATTCCAAAAAAAAAAAAGGTGTCTGACACCCTGTCAAAGTTGGTCACCCTGTGATCACAAAATGAACAAACAAAAAAAAATCGACGATTTTATTGTTGTTTTTTTTTATTAAATTAATTTCCTTGGGGTGATGGCATTTGGATATGTAATCCTCCGTGGCCTCGTCTCGAACCAGACCGAGTGGCACATGGAAGAGAGTGTGCACGTCACGGCGTGTGCCAGTTGCGTCCTTGGTGGCCGTCGGCGCCTCCCCCGCTACGCAGCCGCCGCCGTCAAGGCCCCCCCGCGCGCGCGTCTTCCAGTCCAGGGAGCACCGCGAACAGCGGACGCGAGTTCTGCTGTGCGATATCTCGTCACATATTCCATCACTCCCCTGTTGGGCTGCCGCCGTGCCGCGCGCCCTGTGCACGCAGTGGCAACTTCACGGTACGCTGACAGATTCAATCAAAATAAATCGAATGCAGAGTTATATAGAGTGAGAGGGACAGAGGGCGGCCGCGCGGGTGTGGCCCGAGAGAGATAGAAAGTGAATAAATAACTCGGGCCGCGTGTGTGTGTGTGTGTGTGTGTGTGTGGTGCCTGGTGAGCATGCAGATAGCACAGCCCTCACTGCCCCGCCGGCCTCCGGCTCACCCTTTTTGCGCGCCGCTTTTGAATGTTTCCTGAGGTGTGTAATGATTCCGATGATGTTTACTTTTCGCTGAAGGCGGTGGCGGTGGAGGCGCGCCCTCGCATTTCTTCCTCTTTCTTCTTTCCGTTCTTTATCTCTATCTCTCTCTCTCTATGCCTGCACAATTCCGAATTATGGACGACGCGAGTGTGAAGCTGCTTCCGCGGCGATGCTCAAAGGAGAACGTCATGTGTGGAATCGACGTTGGAAAAAGGAATGCAGACACGCTGCATGACTTCGATGATGATGATGATGATAATTCTGATGCTGATAGTGATGATTATATGATGGTGATGATGATGATGATTCGCAGCCCTCATGTCATTGGCTGATGATGATGACGGCCCCCGTGAGAATGTTGGTCCGGGGGCGCGTGCAGGCCCCACAGCCCCGCAGGGGGCTCGGCAGGGGGCGCCGCCGCCGCCGCCGCATCACCTCCACCACCGCACGGCCCGCACCGCCTCCTAAATGAACTCAATCCGAACACAGCACGATTCACCGCCTTTTGTTTCCTCAGCCCATTACCGCTCCGAGCGCCATCTATCTCGGCGCCCCGGCGGCACCTCGGCGCCGACACGGGGATGCCTTCCTTCGCCACCTCTGATTCTCCCGCGGCGAGCTGATTGTTTCTTTGTTTCGTCTATGTGTGCCTTGTGGGAGCGGGCCGCGCCTTCTTATTGGCCCCCTTTGTGCGGGCGTGGGGCGCCAGGTGCTGCGACCAGTTGTGAGGGGCCCCCGCAGGGCAGGGCCACCCGGCGGCGCCCGAGTCTGCCGTGTGCTGACCATGGATATGGCACTCGGTCACGACTGCTGCCCGTAACCTCCCCTCTGTCCTCTCCACCCACTCCACACACACACACACACACACACACACACACACACACACACACATTCGCGAAGCTCGGACAGCACCAACCGAATGCATACAGGACGCGAACATATACTTTTTTTTTTTTGGAAGGTTACGGGATCAAATACCACCACGCCGGGTGTATTTCAAAATTCAACACCTCTCTGGGAATTTGGCTCACGGCCATGCCTGGTTACCCCCCCCCCCCTCTCTCTCTCCCACCTTTCACCGCCTTCACACGTCACCGCGGCCGGTATTCGAACCCGCGGCGTGGTGGCGTGGGAGTGGGCGCGCGTCTCTCTAATGACTCCGACGCGCCGCACAAGGGCAGCCGCCCCGTGATTCATCGATCCCTCCATTCCGACAGCTGCAGCATCGATTATTGTTTTTTTGTTTTTGTTTTTGCGGCATGTGAAACGGCGCCGGCTGCAATGCCGATTTTTCCCTCCTTCCACATGTTCTAAAAAAAAAATTTCGACACAAATATTTTTTAAAAATCCATATCTTTTTCGATTTTTTTTTTTCAATTTTCCAATCTCAAGCAGTAAAAAAAAAATCCTGCAAAAGCTTTCCGGGAGCGCGCCTCCGCCGCCTCTGCCTGACCGATCTTCGACGAAACCTCGGCACGACTGATCACAGCCTTGTGGACGCGATATATAAGCGGCCAGCTCCATAATTTCGTCTCGCCGAGTCCGCGCCGCGGCGCAGAGAGGTGGGCGCGTTATGTTATATATACATATATTTTCAATCGGTCCGTAAGGCACGCCGCGCAGAAATGTTATTTCGGTGGCCTCGGGGCGCAATTCCGACTGTCGGCCGGTCAGATTTGTATGCTAACTCACACGCGCGCGCGCGCCGCGGCCGGGCGATAGCTCGATACCGACAACTACTCTCTGCTCGGTGTGTTTTCCCCGTAACTCCGGGCAGAGATCGGGCCTGCTGCGCGCGCGTCGAGCCACCGCCCGCGTTCTATGTTTCATTTACGGCCCCGATTACGAATTCAAAATAGACGTGTGTGTCGCTAGTGCTGTGTGCGGGGGTCGCCGCTGCGTGTTTGCGCTGCCGATATATATTTGTTGGAAACTCACAGTGGCAGACCGGCGTCCGCGGCGGCGAGTCACGAGTAATTGACGCGCAGACCGACAAATGAAACTGGTGACATTCAACTTCATCTGCCACGGTAGAGAAAGTGATTTTATTTTTTAAATAACAGCCAAGCCCCGTCATTTTTCGGTCTCGAAAATGAAGCCCGACGTCCCTCAAAGAAAAGCAATTTATACAAAGCTGAGAAGAAAAAATTGGAAATGTTTAAAAAATTTTAAATATTTAAGTTTTTAAAATCGACATTTGTTTTGAAAATTGAAAACAACAAAACAAAAAAAAAAAAAAATAGGAAAACGAAAGAAAAAGAAACAACAAAATTGACTCGTCGGAAAAGTCAATCTCCCGTATAATTGTCACGGACCGCCGGCCAACTGATAGAGTCCTCGGTTCGGGTGGCTTGCGCCGAAGGGCGGCGGCGAGGGGAAAAAAGGTGTGGCGCGCCCTCTCTCTCTCTCCCTTTCTCTCCAATCTCCTTTTCTATCCTTGTCTGCGTCGCCTGCTCCTCGCGCGTGCACCGCTGGTGGCGCTGCTTCTTTCGAAAGTCGCGGTCATCGTCGGAGGAACGAACTGACGCGATGGCGACTGACTGTCCTCGTCGCTCCCGCGTGCCCGCCGCGGCACTGCCCTCTCTCTGTCTCTCTCTCTCTCTGTCGGGCGGAACAAAAGAAACGCCGTCGCGTCGGCATACCACCACTCCGTCAATAATCAACAACCAATCAGGGCGACCAATCAGAGCTCGCTATGCGGTAGGTAGGCCCCGCGGTGCGGCGATCACCGCAGGGCGCGGAGAGCTGGCAGCCCATCTCGGACCTCTCTCTCTGTGGCTGTCTGTCTTACGGGACACCCCACGGGTGCGACAGAGGCGTAGCTACGAAGGAATCAGCCGATTTGGCAGCGCCCTCAGCAAGGGCCGCCACACCTCACTCACAACACCTGACGTCCGTTCGAAATAGTTTTCTGTCGCCCCCGAGCGCCCTTCCACGCATTTGCGCTCCGTAAAATGACGTGACAAAAACCTCCCGGCAGAAGGGAGAGAGACAGTAGTTGTAGGGGGGGGGGGAGGGGGTGTTTCCAGACGGTTTGGCGGTCGCTGGGCCCGTGCAGTAGGGTCGGGTAGGAGGAGGAGGAGGAGGCAGCGGCGTCAGACCACGAAAGCGTCCTCTATAATTGCGTGTCGCCTGTGATCAGTGTGAAGGTGGCTGGAAAGAGCTCGGCTGCGCCCCGCCGCCGTCGCAGCGGTTTCCTTATTTGTTCATCGCGCCCGGGTCGCCATTTGCAAAACACTGTTAATGGGAAGATAAAGGATTAGACGGGCGAGAGAGATGGAGAGAGAGGGAGAGAGAGAGAGAGAGGCGGGCTACGCACAGCAGTGCTGTCCCATTCGACTCTCGCCGACACAACATCCCCGCCGCATTTGACCCCGTGCCGCGCACGGCTGCGCGTCATTTGAGCGAAACATCGAGTGACCCATTTTGACCGCGCGCGGGTTGATCGCGACCCGTTTGACCGCACGCGACCACCCGGCCGCATTTGACTACTGACTGACAAGACCGTGCATCCGCCTGCGCGGCGCCAGCAGCGGCGGCGATGCCTTTGTGGTCGGTGGCAGGTGTGTGTTCTAGTCACGCCCTCCCCCCCCCCCCCCCCCCGCGAGTGGGATGGGAGCCCCCCCGCGGAGCACCCTTGCAGCGGGTGTTACCAGAGCACACACACACACAGTCGGCCCACGCGTGTCATGATGACCGTGACGTTGAAGCACCCTGTGGCTAGAGGCACACACACACAACAACCCACAGAAACACACACACAGACACACTGGCCGATGTGCCGTTGAAAAACAAGGATGGATGGCTGCTGATAAATTCAACCGAGGCAGTCGTATTATTGCACTGATTACAATGTAGGCACCTGTGCGAGTGAAAGACAGAGACAGAGAGGTGGGGGTGGGGGGAGTTCTCCTAGATAATTGCCCTGGAAAAGCTCTGTCAAAAATCTGAATTCTGATGTCAAAGTGCTCAACGCCAAAGTCCAGCCGGCGCGGCTTGTGTGTGCGGATCGTGGGTCCGCGAAACCGATGTGCCTCGTCCCCTACTCGTATAATATGTACTTGTCCATTGTTAGAGCAAGTATATAAATGAAACAACAACAAGAACAATGTAATTGTGGGAAGATTGTCGGGGCAGAGCGAGACCTGCGAGTCCTGTGCTGAAGGCGGGTATCACTCGTTGCGTATCGCGATGCACGAGTTCGTCATTACAAACAGCGCGGTACCGCGGCAGCGCAGTACACGCCCAGAAACAGGACCGGTTACTCGGCGTTGACGCGGAAGGACACGGTGCTCTACGGGGGAGCGCAGCAGCTCTCGTTTTCTCATGCCGTAGAACGTTGTACGACCGTCCGTGTCCCGTTGTTGCTGACGACCATCACGCCCCTTCTGCTGCGGAACAGTTTCGGCCGCGCCTCCCTCCCCCCGGCCTGGCAGTGTACGGCACAGACTCGGTCTCGCCTCGCTGGCCGCGGCGCTGGGCGGCGCTGGGCGATGATAGGTAATGCCTGCTATCTCCATTCCTCGTGTTCGATATTCTTCCCTTTGCGTAAGAACGGGAATGAGAGAGGAGGAGGAGGAGGGGCGGGAGGGCCTGGTATATGGTGCACGACTCGCTCGGCTGGGGCCCCGACGGCCGCGTCGGCTTGGAGTCTTTTGCTATCCGCAGTCAACTTTCGCCATGCAGTTTATACAATCGAAACCGTGGGGCACGACTGCTGCGAAGCGCCTAAAATTCGTCTCCGTGTTTTTTCTTTATTTAAAAAAAAAGACGAACTCGAAAAGTAAGGTGACTGATAGTCATAATAATCTGCAAAAAAAAATTTGCATGAAATGATTCAGGAATACAAAAGTTCGGCAGCAGAGAACGAGCGGTCGATTTGAATTTCCCGCCGTCCGTTTGCCGAGGTGTGAGGATCTTGAGACACGAGGCGAGGCCCGGTCGCCACCGACGGGGGTGGCGGCCCTGGCAGCCCCCTCTTAATATTCATGATAAATTAATGTCGGTCTGTTACCACTAATATGAACTCTGCACAGGGAAAACGACGTCCCATTAGTGAGAGAGAGAGAGGTGAGCAATCTCATTAACCGTTTTTTCCCTCTTCCTTTCACTGGTCGCATAATTAAAACCCTATTGGATTAGCACCGTCGGGTCATGAATTCAAGTCCATTAGTGCGCGGCCAAGGCGACAGAAGGAAGGGCCGATGTCGTGATGTCCCCGCTCTGCCTTCAGGGCTTTTGTGTTGCGGTGAACAAAAAAAAAGGCAACACAACAACAACTTGGAAAACGTTTGAAGACCAAATTCGCACGTTAATGGTGTACAAAAGATAATATGTTTTAGACTTTTGAACTCTAGTTCTACCTTTAAAAGGTTCTGTTATCGTTCGGGGAAAAAATTGAAACGTAACGATGTAAACCAACCCTCGAGAGACGTCTTTCTCTCCGGCAAGTAAACGGGAGAGGGAGTGGGATAGAGAGACGGAGAGGGAGATCATTCACGGCTGCGGAGGGAAGACGAAAGGAAGTGAGAGGGCAAAAAATGGAGAAAAGATAAAGACCCAGAAAATAAAATAAAAATTAAGGCCCAACTGCAATGACGCCACCGCACGGGGACTGGAACGTCAACATGGAGGGGGAAAAAAAAGATGAATGACATTGTGAGAGCGACACAATGAGTGCTTTGCCGTGAGCGACCTATTTCAGCACAGAGAAGAGAGCGAGTGAGAGAGAGTGGGAGGGGGAGTGGGAATCTAATTTTCGAAGAGGCGTTGATCACATTGCGACAAGGCAGTGCGCGATGGCAGTTCCGCACTGGAAACGCCTCGGGAGGCACGCGCGCGCGCGCCCGCGTTCTCGGTCTACTTTGGATGACTTTTTCATCCCGTCCAGAACAATAAAAAGTTAGATTGGCCTCTGCGCTTCAGGTCCGCCGCTGCCACGGTGGGCCGCGGCGACGCGCGCCCTTCTCCTAAACGCCTTTTACAGAACGCGTCTGGAGGAGGAGGGCGGAGGCGCGGATGGAACGCACTTACATAGTTGGCCTCTACGATGACGTCACAAGATCCGCGAGCTACGGGCGCGGGAAAAGCGCAGTGTCACAGGAGAGAGAGACGGAGCGTCGCTCTTGACTGTGTTAGTGCGAGTGAGATGCCCGAGTCGAATGAGGCGTCTCTCTCGCACACAGAGACGGCCCCTGGGGCCGAGCAGCGATGGATACTGTCCTTGGTGGCTGGTTCCGCGGGGGAGCCGGGGGGGACTCCGCCCACCCGCACCCCCCGCGGAGTACTGCGACCATTGTGTCTAGTGATTATCTCGTTAAGTTCCCATCTTTCAAAAGACGTAAATGTATTACCTTTCCGAGCCGGCGAGCGGCGCGCGCGACCAAAAGTGAAAATGGAGGCAAGAGAGCAGAAGCGGCCCGTGGGCGGGGAGGGGGTGGTCGAGGTGCCACCGAGGTGGCAGCGTTGCCCTCGGTGGGGCTGGGCGCTGCGCACCGCCCGGGGCGCAGCCGGCCGCCGCGCCCCTGTGAGGCCCGACTAACCTGTGACTAACATTACCGCTGTTGTATCAGGCTGCGGTCTTATCCTTCTGGCTACTTTAGGCTAGCCAAGGGCACGAAAAAAAAAAAGAGGCGGGGGTTCTAAAAAAAATCGGTCACGCAGTTTTCGAACGTTGCCGCGCCCGCCGCGCTCGCCGCGGCTCACCGCCCTCTTCCTCCTTCGGGAACGAGTTGGAAATCCGTCCGCACATCGCGCGAGCCGCGTGCGTTTCGTAGTGTCGGCAGCGGCGGCGCTGGCAGTGCCGTGCGGCGTAACCCTGTAATTGCGACATTACCCTCTCAATTACCATACATTACAGCGGCAGCGGGCCTCGGGGCCGCGCCGCCGGCCAGCGCTCACCTGACGAATGGCAATGTTTCGTCTGCCCCGGGCGGCGGCGGCGGCAGGGGATGGGTGCCCCCCCTCTCCCCCCGCTCAACGGCCTTCCCAAACGCCCGCGCCGGCGGCGGCAGCATCGGGCAGCACCGAAAAGAGATTACAAAACTGTGGGCGGCCGCAGTCGCACTGTACACCCGTTTACAACGCCTGCGAATAACGCAGAATGAATTTTATCACCATTTGTGTTGCACCTGCGGTGTATGCACCTCTCGCGTGTGCTGCAGTGTGGCCAACGACAAAAAAAACACACACACACAGAGAAAACAATGACTCAGTAACCTCCCCCCCCCCCCCCTCAGAGCGGGACAACAATAATATCACCTCTCTCCCTCAAACAATTATTGATTAAAACAATTACCCGGCCGGGGCCATCCATCTCGAGCTCTGCCCACTTCCGGTGTACGCCGGCCAATGGGGCTGCCCCCCTCGTTCCACTTCGAGATGAGCTGATACGCTGCCCCCCCCCCTCCCCCTCCCCCGGCCGCGGTACTCGAGTAGCAGGCGGTAGAAGGGGGAGCGGCGTGTTCGTGTCTCTGCGCCGCTCGCCGCCACGCCCCGCCACGCCCCGCGCTCACGAATCCAAGATGGCCGTTCCGACTGCGATACGACTGTGAGTAATGTGAGTAGCGGTAGCGGCAGCATGGCGCGGGGGCCTGAACGGCTACACCGTCCTCAAAAAGTAAAGCAAGGAAAAAGAAATGTGCGAGCCATGTGGTCTCCGCTCGGACGAGTTGTATTTTTAACTTATCGAAAATTTACAACGGTTCCCTGAGTCAAACATTTTAACTAAGATATTTTTTTGCGGATTTAATTTTCTTTGTAGTTTTTCCAGAATGCCTTCTGCTCAGTTGCGTAAATCAATCTTTAAAACCATTACAACTGAAAATAAAACGAAGAAAAATAAATACTCGCGGTCGACGTCCGCGCGCTGTCGCGTATCCTCCTGCCCATAATCATACGTGCCGCCTATTCCCACACCGCGCGCACTGCCTATTCGCAGCGCTGCTACATTTGCCGCGGTCGCACCAATTTAGTTTTTTCGTTATTGTCAGGACTCAAATTGCGGTGCGAATGGACGCTGGGCACGCGAGGCGCGCGCTACTCTCATTAGCGTGGCAATGGGAATGGCGGCGGCACCTCCGAAACTCTCTCACTCTGTCCTTGTCTTACCTCATTTGACGGCCGTGCGTGCAAGAGGGACAGAGAGAGAGAGAGAGAGAGAGTTCGGACGCAGCCTGGCTACCGCACTGCGCGCGCACTGCCGCCGCCACCACGTTCGAATCTAAACCCACATATGTGAGTAGCAATTAGACGCAACATGGGCGTAGAGACGTATTAATCTGCCCGAGAAAAAAATTAATTCAGCGTAATTCGTGTTGGTAGCACCGACTGCGGCTAAACAGCACATGAAATTTGACGTAGTCCCCCTAGTAATTCTATTTCTTTCTAATTTCAATTTTTTTTCGAACAGTCTTAGTTCTAGGGCGTGTGGCTCTGGAAGCCACCGCCTTATTTACGAACGCACCGGAAATGCTTTTCCGAGTCGAGAAGGCGGTGAGGTAATGTCATTTGACCGCGCTCACACCATTTTAGATTCCTTTTCATGCCAATTTTTTCTCGCCCCCCTCCCCCCTCGCTCTCTCCTTACCGACTATAATTCCCTTTCTTGAAATCCCATTTCGCCCGGGCCGTCTCCGCAGCGACGTCTCTCTTCATTCCACAACGTAACGGCGCAGCCTCGCCCCTCCCCCCCGGGCCTTTTGGCGGTCCCTACTTCCGGAGGATGTTGGCGATGCCGCACCGCCGGACGCCGAGTTTTTGGTGTCAAATGTCTTTTAGGGGGCGCCGCCACGACGCTGTTCGTTACCAGACGAGGCGTGACGAACCCTTTGACGGTCTTGTTGTCATTATGATTCGCCTGAAAGGGAGTCGCCGGGAAGTTCAAAAATCCACGGTGGCAGCGGCGGAGTGCCGGTTCAAACTAGCGGCGCCACGCGGGAAAAGGTGCGTCGGCGGCAACCGATCGCGCTGAACCACACACACAAATAAAGTTAATTTTGTTGAAAAACCTTAAATTTTACAAAATATGGAATCAATTTGAAAATTTGATCTATGTAGTATTTTATTCTTTTTATTCAAAAAATTAATCGAATAGGGTATTTGTTTGACGATTGAGGCAAAATGTTGGAGCCTCCCGGAAGAACGACTTCATTTTTTTTTCGAGACTGAAAAATACACGACGATGAAAACATGCAGAAAAAAAAATGAAAATCTTGTGCTGAGCAAAACCCTGCAGCCAGAGAACAACGGGGAGACAAGAAGAGGCAGGCGCGGCGCATGAGAATCTCTGCGGGCGGCGGTCGGCACTGAGTGATGGTCTGACGTCAGCATACGAGGGAGACCGCACAAATCAATGCCTGATTTCCATCAATTATCCGCCGGCAGTTAGGTCCGTACCCCTACGCACTTCCGTGCGATCCCGCGTCTCTCTAATCGTCGGGAGGGCGGCGGCCGGGAGCGGCGGTCTGGCGGACCTCTATCGGGGGCGCGGCATCTCCGCCGGGTAGCGGACCCAGACAGCGAAACGTACGCACAAATATGCGTCTGGGAGACGGGAAATGACGGATGTTCCCTGCGAGGAAATGCAACCAAATGTGTTATTTTGAAAAAACTTATTTTTTTGCCCCATCAAATTTTGTTATTGAGAGCATTTTAACATTTCCATGTATTTTTTTGCGGCTAATCTTCAACAATTTTTTTTAAATACTCGAAAAGCACATTCCAGAATTTTATTAACACTCTTAAGGTTAGGAAGGAGGCTGGCCGTACGAAACATCATGGCGGACTGGTCTCACTGCGTGGGTGTGGGCTTCTGTGTATGAAAATTGACGGTTTCCTGCTCGAAAAAGTTCCCATCTATCTGGGGGTCTGAGGTGCACGGGAGGTGTGTGTGTGTGTGCGCGCGCGCCCCCTCCACCTTTCCGCACCGCTCCCGCCCCGCCCCCTCACACCCTTCGGGCGTTCGGGGCCCGCGTCGGGGGAACACCTCCGTGATGTTTTAATTTGTACAGCTTAGCGAGCGGAGGGCCGTGAGGCAGGCCACTCGCATCGCCTTGCTTGTATATAAAAAATCGTCAGGTGCGGGAGCGGGCGAGAGAGAAAGGAACAGAGAGAGAGAGAGAGAGAGAGAGAGAGGGGGCAGGGAGGTAATGAACGATATGCATAATGGCGAGAAGTTTTTCGTTCCGTTTGATGAAATCGCGCATTCAGTGTTCTGACATGATGTATGGCGCCCCTGGAGGATCGCATTACTGACGGCCACGATAGCGCTCAAAGATTGTAACGCGCAACCTGTTTAATGCAGCCGCCGGAAGTAGCAGAGCGGGTGCGCCTCGCTGCTCTTGTTTTATTTAGCACGAGCCGAAAGGGGTATTTGCAAATTTCTACCGCTGCACTTGTAGATTTTCATAGTCTGTGTAGCTCGCGGCACCCACCCGCGCTACAGCTCTCCGAAACGGCACCTCTGTCATGTTTCAAATTCTTTCCAAGCTCGAGAAAAAAAAATCTTAGTGTTGTTAATGTCTAAGATTGGCAATTTTGGGGATTTTTTTCTAAATGAACCGCAACATTTTTTTGTGTTTATCTTTTTCAGATATAGCTAATTTTTATTATGCAGATAGAGACCACTGAGAATAGGACGCCGCTGAGCCCTTTATTCGCAGTGCCTTCCTTCCTGTTGTTGTTGTTGTTTCCACTTGGCAGTCAATCCTATCACTTCGATGGGTCTCGGGGAAGGAACAACAACAACAACAACATCGCCGCCGTCGTCTGCTTGGGGTGCGCGGCGGCAGCGGCAGAGGGCGCTCGAGCAGCGCGCGGCGAGCGAGCGTCAAAACGAGAATCCGATTGCCTCCGTGACAACAAACTGCTGTCGCCGCCGCCGCTGCCGCCGCCGCCGCCGCCGCCGCCGCCGCTGCCACCGCTGCCGCCGCTGCCGCCTGGGGGCGTCCGCACACAGAACCGAAGCCGCGCTCCGCAAGGCAGACCTCCAACACGACCCTTTTTGCTGCGCGAGTGGTGCTCTTCTTGTGGCTGCGGAAGGGGGAGTGGCGAGAGAGAGAGAGAGAGAGAGAGAGAGAGAGAGAGGGGGGGGGAGACGCTTGGGAGGCGCAGTTCTTGTTCGGCTACCCCTTTTCTGCCCTGTTCACTGATGTCTCTGTCATGCTCTACTCTCTCTCTCTCGCTCTCTCTCTCTCTCTCTCTCTGTGGCACTATCGATCTTTCACATATGCAAATCACACGTTGGGAACTGCACTTGTTTGCGGATCCACTGGACACCGCTCTGCATCTGTCTCTCTCGCTCACTGTCTGGGCCAGCCACCCCCCTCCTCCTCCCCTCTCACTCACTCCTCCAAGCAGCGGGCACAGCACCAACACCACGACCACACAGGCCGCGACGACGAAACAATCTCAAATCTATCCGTCAAATCCATCAGTCGCAGTCGTCGGGGTAATGTGTGCCGCTCGGCGGATGAAATACGAAAAGGAAAAGGAGGAGAGACGGAGAGAGAGAGAAAAAAATGAAACAGCGAAAGCTGGGCCGCTCGCCGCCTCCTCCGTCCCTCCGCGTGGACGTGGACAAACTCCGAACCAGGGCGTCACTTGCAACACTTGCTTTGACACTTCCCGCCCAGTTTTGTGACAAATGGTTCTCGGGGCGGCCGCCGCGCCGCGGGTAGGCGGGCTGGCTGTTTTTGGTTTTTTGTGTGTGTCTCTCTCTCTCGCTTTTTCGTCCTGCATGACTCTCGGTCTCTCTTTCTCTGTGTCTGAGAGTGGACTAGGGAGCGTGGAACTACAGCTAAACTGTAGTTCTTGTATAGAAAACTGCAGTTCCACTAAAGGAAAACGTACAATGTCGTTTATTTCCCGCGTTACAGCGCAGCTATGAATTACAACCACATCACGTGGAACTACAGTTTTGGCACTGTAGTTTCAACTGTAGTTTCACCGTAGAACCTTGCGTCCGGGATGTTCCTCTCTCTCTCTCTCTCTCTGACATGCAGGGGCTGGGCACACTACGCGGACGTGCAGGTGGCGGGCTAATCAGTGCAGCCAGGGGGGTGGTGGTGGTTGGTTCGGTGACGAGACCGTCTGTCAATCAGTCCAGACAAACAACACAGCGTAGGTGAGCCTGATCAGGACACACTATTCACAAACACAAACAGAAAGAGGGCGCTGTTGTGCCGCCCGGACCTCACTCGTGTGTGTGTGTGCTGCTCATGTGTGTGTGTGTGCTGCTCATGTGTGTGTGTGTGTGTGATTCTCATCCTGTTGACAGACCCGCCCTCCTACCTTGATCTTCATCCCGACCGTCCACTCTCCGACATGGGCGATTCGCTCCTCAGTTCCGCCTCAACCATGTCCTCAACGCGCCACTGTCATATTTTTTCAGATTTTTGTTTGTCTTTTTGAATATTTTTTTTTATTTCCTTAAATTTTCCAGCTTGACAATTTTATCCGTAACAAACCGTCTACGAATTTCATCACACAAGCAAAAGAAGAAAAAATTAAGAAAGTCTTCAAAACCTTTTTAAAAAATTACATAGAAAATGGGAGAGTTGAATGGTCCAGACTTGAATACCTAACGTCACAAATATTGAATTCGTGATTTTTTTTAATAGTTGAGGCGCGCGTCGTCAAGAAACGAGCTTCGCGACGAGAAATATTCCCGCCCGGCCTTACAACCATTTAGCCACAAAAGGTCCTGGAAACGGACTGTTCCGTCTAATGACTCTGTTCCTTTACGGTCCGCGCTAAATCTCATTGCATTACAGTCGGAGCGAGAGAGAGAGGCTCTTAGCGCCAATGTTGCAAACCCTTTTTTAACTGTCCACTAAATACATGCGCCGTTTATATTGTGTTTATATGAGTGTATATAGATATGATTACGGAGGTATATGTGAGAGCCTTCTGTGGGTCGGAGCGAGACAGAGCGTCGTGCCGCGGGGTGGCGGTAGACTTGAGGCAGAGAGAGACAGAGAGCGTGGAGGAGCGGCAGCAGCATCACCAGGGCTTATAGGTAGGTGAGTATAAATTTCGTGCCAACATTTTATTACACATGTAAGCGTGGCGGCGGCACGGCGCCGCGCCCCTCGTAAAGCGAGAACTCCATTCCGGGACTAATCATCGCGCCGGGGTGTATATTTTGTTACACTTTGGCGGCGGCGGCGGGCGCGTCAGCCCGGGAGGTAGGCAGCGCGCGGCACGCGGGTGTCGCGCCGCGCCGGTGTCTTGCCTACCCTGCGCGGGGCGCTGCCGGACGACTCCCTGATGGAGAAAACAAAATACGGACTTGCAGAGCTACCAATTGCCCTGCGGTCAAACAAAAAAAGAAAAATTGAAGAAAAAAAAATCCGCATAAGAGGTGGGAGAAGGGGAAGCGGCGGTGGGGGTGTGGCGTTGAGTGGATGACGAATGTTTCCTGCAGCCTACCTGGCGGCTTGGTCTGCGCCGCGCGCTGAATGCCCCGCGGCGCCTCTCTCTCTCTCTCTCTCTCTCTCTCTCTCCGTCACTCTAGAATGCGTGCCCCACGCAAAGTAGTCCAGCTACAGCCCCCCCCCCCCCCCCCCCCTGCTGGTGGTGGCGGCGACTTACGGTAGCGGCGCTATGGGCGGAGTGCGGGGGAGGTGTGTGAGAAGCGAAGAATAGAGGGAGAGAGAAAGAGAGAGAGAGAAGGAAAAACGGCAAACACTATCGCAGCGTGTACCTACGGGAGGAAGGGCGCGATCATGTTGTACCGAATCCAGATGAGGCGATACGCCCGGGCTCCACGCATCGATCACGAACGCGCCGCACTAAACGGGGTGGCGTTTCACTTTGTCCTTAAGCCCACTCCGTGGTTTAAAATTAGAAGGAAAGACGCTTTAAATACGTCGCTAATTTAACTAATCTCTGCTTACACGATCTCTGTTTTTTTTTTGTGACTCTTTAACTGCCGGTTGCACCTGAATCTTGGCCGTTCCACTCTGAACCTACGGATATATTTAAAAATCGTTCCATGTTTTGCTTTGCAGCCCACACACGTATCCGGAAAACTTTTCGCGGAGACACCCGACCGTGAAATCTAACCCCCGAAACACCACCCCTAATATCTGCATACAACACATACATATATATATACGGCAACAAATGAAAAGCGATTCGCAAATCAGACAATCGACATGCAAATTCTGTATTCATAGTGCCACACAGCCCGACATCAAAAGAAACGCAGATCCACCCACCAGTGAGAGAGATAGAAAGAGAGAGAGAGATGGAGGCGCAGGCGGAGGGAGAGAGAGAGCAACAGTTATTAACTCGAAATAAATTCCATCCGAGTACAGAGGGCAAAAGCGTTTGACTCGCACCCTTCCATATATATTTCGCGCATGCTGGGCAAGGGAGCGGGAGAGAGGGAGAGAGAGAGAGAGAGCCTGCGTTGCGTTGCCAGCTTCTTCCTTGAGCGTCTCTCTCTCTCTCTCTCTCTCTCCATCACTTCATACACTCTGCGACCTCCATCTCTATGCAAATCCTCGAGTCGGACAAATAACGCACCGTGGCCTGGGAATAGCAATGAGTTTTGCGAAGCGCCAATAAAAAGAATGCTCTCTCTCTCTCTCCCTCTCTCAAGAGAAGCACACACCGACCCCCCACCTCGAGATGTCATGTCACATATCAGAATGATAAATAATAGATGGATGTAAGAGGGGCTGACGAAGGGTGCATCAGCCCTGGGGGTGGCGACGCCGGCGCCGCCTCCACTTGCTGAGGGCTGCTGCGCTTTTCCCGTCGCTTAAGTTCCAAATTGTGGCGCCGCTTCCCCGCACGGCGACGCGGTGGCGGCAGAGACGCGCGAGATTTAAATTTAAAACAAAACAAAAAAAAATCATTCGCCGCGTCCCCGAATCATTGTCTGGCAGAGCGAACAGCGAGCTCCTTCGGAGGCAGTCGTTTGTAAGGCGGGCACAGCCGTTCACGCACCGCCGCCTGCGAATCGAGACTCGCACAAACCGAACGTGTCATTCCGTCTGTCATTTATTGCAGAAGGCGTAATATATTTATTCCGAAAGGTATATAACAAGTTGCTTTGCACACGTTCGCAGCCGCACAACAAAAATTTTTTTACGAGCAGCAACGCCCGACTCGACGTCGTCGAACCGAAATAATAATTGAAACAGACTTCGGAGTCATTCACAGGTAAAAAAAAGGCGGGGAATATATATTATTTTTAAAATGTTGTTCTTCTGCTTGTCGCAGATGGCGCAGGTGAGACTCGCCGACGCGTAGTGTCCACAGGGCACCATTTGACGCGCGCGGGTCGCTGCCGGTCCCATACGACGGGAGCCAATCTAACGCCGATATCAATCGGCCCACGCTAGCGGCTATCAATCATATGTGACTTTCTGAACCGAACACACACACACATACACACAAACACGCACACAATACACACACAGACACGTTGTGGCCGTGTACTTTGTTGCACAACATGCAGGTCAAGCAACACTATACAAGAACCCCCTCCCCCCCCCAAAAAAATATATATATAAATAAATCATAAATTTTAAATATTAAACCCTCGATCTGAAAAGAGGTTACTTGGACGCGGGGCAGGACGACTGTCGTTTGTCGGCCGCGGTCGGCTGTTTCTGCGAATAAGCGAGGCGCAGAGTATCCGCGGTTCGGAATAAAGGATTGAAACGTCCTCGGCATTTTAGGGCCTATAAACGTCCGGATGAGTGACCGCACGGCGCCGACCGGCGACCTTCTCTCTCTCTCTCTCTCTCTCTCTCTCTCTCTCTCTCTCTCTCTCTCTCTCTCCGCAGCGCGCGGGCTGGGACCGCGCTGCGAGTGCGACAAGGAGGGCGCGGCGACGAGGTGCCGATACCTGATTGGAACCGCTGCAGCCTACACACCTGACCCGGAGGGGGGAGGGGGAGACTGACTCAAGGAAAAAGGCTGCGTCAAAAAAGAAAAAAAAGAAAAGGGAAAACAAAGATTCCTCGCCGCCACACCGAGGAGTCACCCCGCCGCCGCCGGAGGGTGTTCGGTTAAGCCGCGGGCCTCGTTCAGTTAAATCCTCTCCGCGTGACAGTTGTCGAGCCCTTACAAGGAAATAAAAATGCGAAAGGAAGAAGCCATTATAATTTGCTTGACAAGGACGGGGCAATAATTTTTTTTTCCCGCGCGACGTCGCCGCACGCTGAGATTAAGAGGTGCCACCCTTCCCCTATTTGACTATGTCTCGAGTCCCACCGCGGTAGCGCCGTCTTCCATCCTCTTTCCCTTCAGTTTTTTTTTCCTTTCTTTTCTTCCCCTTCGGTTTTCTTTTATTTTTCATTTATTCCCCAACTGACACTAATTAACCTTACGAGGCGGTGACGTCTCGTCAGAGCCGCAGAGACCTCTGTAAATTCGATTTTCACTGCGGGAGGAAAATGATTTTTCCTGTCGCTCTGCTACCGCTGCGAGGGCGTCGCGCCACATTGTTACGCTGCCTTGCCGATTTTTTTTAAAAATAATAATTATTATCATTGCTGTTTATTATTATTATTATTATTTGCGATTTTAAGGAGATCCTGCTTACAACGTTGCGCGCCCCGCCGCCGCCGCTGTTCGCGGGCCCGGGAACTGCGCACGGCGCCAATTAAAGAAGAAATGGGGGTTGTTGTGTGTTTGTGAAATATGAGCGACTGTAAAACTCTGCTGCCGCTGCTGCTGGACTGCGTGGAAGGCCCCCGCTTTGCGCCGTTCGGCAAGGGAAGGAACAGCAGGTGACGGACGCTGGCAGAGGAACGACGGCGGCGGCGGCGGCACCGACTGCAAGGGCCATACCAGCAGCGAGCCACAGGCGAGCCACCGGCCCCGGCGCTGCATTGTAAGTATGTTGAACCGGTAATCAAACTGTCAGTTGGCGACGAGGCGTGCTTAGGGCCCCGGCAGCCCCGGCACTGAACTACACACAAACCCCCCCAGTGCTGTGCTCTGCGGCGCTCCGCCACGGCGAAAATTTCAGGCTGCAGGCGGTATGTGAAATTTTGCGTGCCAAATGTCTGTCTGTCGGTCTCTCTCTCTCTCTTCCTCCGTACAGCTCTTTATTTCGTTTTTTGCGTTTTTTTAAATTTCATTTTCGGGACACTTGTGTGTGTGTGTGTGAGTGCGACGTGCTGGCAGGCACCGAAAGGCAACCCCTGCTTCCGCCCGTGGGTCTTAACTGCTAATAGGAGCCCTTATTTCTCTCCCTTACACTCACTCTTTCTCACTCTCACTGGCTGGCTGAGAGAGAGAGAGTGAGAGAAAGAGAGAGAGAGAGAGAGAACAAGAGCGAGCGTCCAGCGAACCAATCTGAACCTTATCAACTCCCGTTGCTTAATCAAGTCCCATGTCACTCCGAGCGCCCTGCGCTGCGAGTCCCCCCCCCCCTACCCCACCCCTCCCCACCCCCTATCCATTCCCTTATCAAATGAAAAACCCAAGGCAGAGCTGTAATCGCTCGACTAAACCTGGAACTAACTACAAATGGAGTGGCCGTTGCGTTTAATCGAGTGCCAGATAACACGGGGTTGCCTTTGGCCAGGTGCGCCGCCCAGCCGCTGCGGCAAGCCACGGTCAGAAGTTGGCCTTACGCCCGAAAGTTTTCGTGAGGACATCGCGTTTAGGATCCATCACGGATCATCCGTAAATAATAAGTATTTTTTTTAAACTTAAAAATATGAGTAGATTTTTAAAGAAGGAACCGGTGTTTTTGAGAATTGTTTTGACAACCTCTGTGGCACTAGCAAACCTCCAAGAGTGTGCGATGCCATTTGTACCGCTCATGCATCAGAGGACCTCCCAGAAACCCCCAGGAACATCGACAACTGTTCCAGGGAGTTGCATATGTTATTAGGGCCGGCCGGGCCGGCGGGGCGCCCGCGGCCTCAAAGTCATTGCAGACTCGACCCTCCTTTTTTTTTTCTTCAATTTCGT
Source organism: Megalurothrips usitatus (assembly GCA_026979955.1). NCBI lineage: Eukaryota > Metazoa > Arthropoda > Insecta > Thysanoptera > Thripidae > Megalurothrips > Megalurothrips usitatus. Next base: position 4,472,625 of record CM049607.1, read on the forward strand.
TCCGGCGGCGTTTCGCCGGACAGACCATATCCCACGGGGCACCCTTCAATCATTTTGATATATATATGTGTATCGGGGAAGAAGAATTTTCGTTGTACTTTTCCCCCATATTTTTCATTTTTTTTTTGTCGGAGTGGACGTGCCTCCCCTCCGTGCAGAAGGTCGCAGACGAGGTTAGCGAAAGGGAGAGCGGCGAAGAGGGGTGAGGGGTGGTTCCTGCCCCGGGGCGCACAACTGACCGTTCCGTGAGGACCACACGAAGCTGGTCAAATCCGGGGGGCGATGCGCCCAGTCGAGGGAAATAAATAAATAATAAAAAAAGGAGCGAGTGAGAGGGAGAGAGGGCGCGAGAGGGCCTCCCGTGCGGGAGGAGAGGGGGAGAAAAAGGCGATGAATTGCTTGTCGAGAGCCCTGGGCGAAGGACAGTCAAATGGGGCAGGGCAACACGCTGTTCGATTGTGCGTGCAGCAAAAATGAAAAACGCAGAAGAATACATGGCAAAAAATAAGTGTCGTATAAAACTTAAACGATTTGATTTCAACCTTGGACTATTTATTTTTCCTCGGGGAGTGCAACAGCGTGGCGTGTCGTCCGCGGTAAACAGAGTCACTGACTGTGGAGGTGTGTGGTACAATAAGAGACGCGGCCACGCCCAGACTGCGCACTTCATCGGCCCGGGAGTTGGGTGGTTCTGGTTGGTACAGCCGGGTGCCAGAGGGGCCGCCCGTAAGCGACGTGACTCTAAACAGCGACAGCTGAGCCGGGGGTCGCCTAAAAACCACAGTTTTAACCGCAGTGACTGAACTGAGGTTCTAAAAATCAGTAGCTCTAAAAATCTGTGGTTCTGAATCTGTGGTCTGAAGCTTTACGGACGGCCCCTGCGGCCACGCGGCCCAAAACGAATACGAATCCGAATCGATGGGCGCGCGAGGTGAGCAGACCGAGCCGCCGCCCGCCGCCTTCGAAAAACGTCCAAAGTGAGTCCGTTTCATGCTTTCTCACATCATGACTGTTATTACCCGGTTAAAAGTACGAATTACCCCGGCCATTATGATGATTGTTCGGCAGGGCGGTGAGGCGCGGCCCGGCACAGCCGGCCACTCCCACCTTTTAATCCCCGGTGCAGCCGCTCGGGGGCGCTGCGGTCGCGGCCGCGCGCCTCTCGTCGGCACCTGCGCCGCGCGGTGATGCCCCGTCCTCCCGGCTTTATGTTTTCCTTGCTTATCGGGTCGTCGGGTAAATTGTCCGATCGGTTTAAGTGGATCAACACGCGGCGGTGGCGGCGGCGGCCCGAGACGGACTCTGGGAGGTGATCTGTCTGTCTGTCTGTCTGTCCGGTTACCCGTCCGACTGCCCACGGTGCACCACTGCTGACCACCCCGGTGCCCATCTCCATATTTCTCTCTCTCTCTCTCTCTCTCTCTCTCTCTCTCTCTCTCTTCCTTCCTCTCCCTCACCCGTCCCCCGCTTCCGTGCAGGGTACGATGGGTTGCCTACCCACACGGCGGCTGGCTTGCCTCTTGCAGGGACACACGTCCCGGTAGAAGGTGTGTGTGTGTGGGGGGGGGGGGCATCTTCTTTTCGTGCAGTGTCGCAGCCTGAGAGAGACAAGGGCCGTCCCATTTGACTGCGGCGGTGCAAGGGAGACGCACGCATCCCCTCCCCGGCCATGAGGCATCTCTCTTGCACCAGCGCGCAGTCAGGTGCGGTGCGTCCTCCGTCTCTCTCTCGCACTAAGACGGACCGCCACTTCTAGCTTTTTCGTCCGTTGACCTGCGCGCCTCGCGGTTTTTCGGCCGCTGACGGGGCGTACAACTACTCTGTGCGAACACACACACACACACACACACACACACATGTGACGGACCAGTACGGAACACTCACACACACTCTTACGCACTCGACTCATTTCCATAATGATACCGACTGAAAACCGTCCGGATCATACTAATAAATATTTATACTGTAATTCCTTGACCGTTCCTGACGGACTGGTTGGTACCGCTGCGGTGTGTGTGTGTGTGTGCGTGTGTATGTGCATGTGTGTGTGTAGTACCAAACTAACCCGAGCTTTTGTGTCGGACTGCGCGGTGCGTGCGTGCGTAATCGATTTATCGAAAGTAATACACTCGTAATGATAGGCTTATGTTCATCCTATTTATTTCCACTTTTCTCTTTCTCTCTCTTTCTTTCTCTCTCTTTCTTTCTCTCTCCCTCGCTTCGCTTTTCGACATTCCGTCGTCCTTTGTGGGCCATGCTGGTAACGTGAGGAGCCGTCTTCGGTCTCTCTCTCTCTCTCTCTCTCTCTCTCTCGCTGGTGGGTGTGTCAGAGGTACCCGGCGCTACCTAGGAAGCTTGTTTTCCTAAAGGACTCGACGCCACTGGTCAGGGTGCGGGGTCTGAGAGGGTGTGTGAGAAGGAAAACTACGCGAGACCGACGGAGAGAGAGGGAGAGAGAATTTTTTAATAGTTCGGAAAAAAAAGATACGTGTTTTCAGTCCACCTCAGTTGTAATTGATTTGAATATTTGGCTCGCAGAACGCCCCGGTAATATGGTCAGACGTTGCATAAGGCGGCCGTAACACACGCAGATCACATATCATGTACATTACACACAGGTAGATCTCACATGTGGATCACACACACACACACTCTCTCGCCCCGCCAACACCAGAACGGCCCTGCGGGGGCCCCTCTCTCCACTCGCGGCTCCGCGGCACCGCGCCGCCTCCGACCGACCGACCAGTAGCCGTTAAGACGCGAGCCGCCGACATTTATTGCGGCAAATTGGCCCCGAATGGAACGGCCGAACAAGAGGCCGACACTCAGAGAGACAGAGAGAGAGAGAGAGAGAGAGAGAGAGAGCGAGAGAGAGGGGGGAGGGGGCAAGCATCGCACTCTCTATCCCCCATAAAGCGCGCGTTTGGGTACCGAGTCGGTGACAGAGGCAGTATCTTTCTCTCTCTCTCTCTCTGCCGCCTTTGAAAGTGTTGTGCCAACAACAAGTGCTGCGCATCCGTGTCTGACACACACACACACACACACACACACACATACAAACCGCTGGAGGCGGCGGCGCAGATTTCGGTCCAAGGGACAGAGGCTATTACTTAGCCCCAATGCAACTAACTAAAACACTCTCTCGATGGGGTTGAAGACGTCCCAGAGCATTTACTGCATTTTTCACACACACACACACACAAACACACACACACACACAGAGGAAGGGCCCGCACACGCACACACGACAGGTGCGTGCATCCTCGAAATCCGTGCCGCGGTGGAACTGGCATAGGTGATACGTCGTTCTGATCGCGGCGCTGCCTCTGTCCCTCACGCACACACGATAAATGACACAAGAAGAAGGGGGCGGCATGGCGGCGTGTGGGTACACACTGCGGTGGATGATTGACCCTAAGTAGGGTCGGCAAGGTCGGCTGCCCTCCCGCCCGAGGGCCCCCAGGGAAGAGGGCACAAGCGGCCTGCAACCGACCGACCCGGGGCGGCCCAGCGCAAAACCAAGTGACAATAGGAAAGTGGGAAGAGTTATTCCGTAACACGTAATACGGTGTCTCAATCATGTGAATTTTTCAAAACCAATGCTACCAAACAATTCGTGTTTCTGGACATTTTTTAAAAAATGCAATGTTCCTTAACAAATTTTTCAAATCATTTTTTTAACATTTTTTTTTTCGAATTATTTTTCTGAACAATTGTTTATTTTTTTTTATTTAGCGATAATCGATCGACGAATACGAAATCATCACCACCGAGCAGACACACACACACACACACACAACGATGACGTGTGGCCTCATACCTCAAACGGCGCCGTACATCAAGTCGACACGAAAGAGAAGAGGGCGCAACAGCATTCGGTACGTCACACACACGCGCACATAAGCACCAATAATTGACAATAATGATGATCACCCGGCCCCGATTACGGCCCCGGTCAGAGAGGAGGGCCAGACGGAAGGGCCGGGACAGATACCGCCGCCAGCGCTGCCAACCCCTTCCAGGCCCCACGCTGCTGCTGCTGCTGCGCTCCCTTGCTGTTGGACCGCACGCAATGCGAGCAAACATTTTCATGCCCGACGGTTGGCGGCGGCGGCGGCGGCGGCGGCGGCTGTGAGCGCTCCATCATCGTTTTTCGGTATATATCGCTTATATACCTCCTTCTCGCTCTCTCTCTCTCTCTCTCTCTCACTCTTTCATTGGCACCACCGCAGAGGGCACGCAATCAGTTCAGACACAGCAGCGTAGACGCCGGCTGGCTTTGCATGTGTGTGTGTGTGTGTGTGTGTGTGTGCGCGTGTGAGTGTATGTGTGTGTCTGTGTTGGCGAACGAAAACCGACAGACGAACGTCGGCGGCCGACGCCTGCTGTTCTCGCCCGTCGCCCATATACGAATATAAATCGATTATATTCGATCTCTCTCTCTCTCTCACTCGCTCTGGCGCGCGCATACTGCCGCTTTATTTTTTTTCTCGGACGAATGAAAATAATAACAGGTGTAATTTGTTGATGAGAGCAAAGCGGAGCGCTCAACAATTTAGAGGAAGGGATCGGGTGGATCCGCGCGATGCAGAGAGAGAGAGAGAGAGAGAGAGAGAGAGAGAGAGAGAGAGAGAGAGAGAGAGGAGGGGGCCACAGACAGATGGGCAGCTGTGCCCTCGCCGCTGACAAATAGGTCCACACATGATCCACAATCGCACACACACACACACACACACACACAGAGTCTCCGGGGGGTAATTAAATGACCGTGATTTGGGTTTCGTTTAAAGTGGGAGGGTCGTGGCGGTCCTAATAAGGGTGCTAATACGGTCAAATAAGACGTGCGGGGGCTGCGGGGCGCCAGACGTTACCGATGCGGCGCCTCGATACGTCGGCCAATAAATTGACAAGTGAAGGGGGCCGCTCCGGGAGGCTGGGCAGGGATACCGACTCGACCTTTCTTTCGCTTTCTTTTCATCTATTTATTTTTGGCCTTCATTTCTTTCTTCCACCGTAAGAAATTTCTGAAACAGTGTTTTTTTTTCTCTCTAAATATTCGACACCACATGAGCGTCTCGGACACCGCTTCTGGAGGGGTCCTCTCGATGTAATTTGTGAACTATTTTCTTCGCCATTCGTTTGAAAGAGAAGCAAAATACGCTGATCAATGTAAACAACAAGAAAATCTGAATCATAACTCTCAGCGAAACTGGTGATTTTTTTTTTCTGGAGGAATAAAAATTTTCATCCGCGGAGACATGTTGTCTGCCATGAATGGCACTTTCTCCGTCCCCGCGGCCCCGCCCCCTCCCGCAGCAGACCCGCCCCGCATCGCTGCCTTGCCATTCCGCCGCGAGCCGCCGCCGCCATCGTCAGAGAGAGGTTCGTTGCGCCGACAATGACAGGAAAGAGTCTCGGCTGCACATGCAAATGCAATGAAGACAATGAGAAACATGAGCTTTGCAGGCGCGGCGGTGGTAGCGGTGGTGCGGCGGTGGTAGCGGTGGTGGTAGCGGCGGCGGTGGCCGCGGGAATCCCTCGCCGAGTCCGCACGCGCAGCCGGGCCGCCGATTACCTGCGAATAATCCGCACATTTAAAATTCAATTGCTGTTTCCGGCCGTCCTGTTCCAGATCGTCTGATCCTACGCAGACCGCACGCGGGATGATTTTTTTTCTTCTTCTTCGAAAAGACTTCCCGCCGTCCGTAGGTGGTGTGTCTTCATTGTTTTTCTTACATTTATTTTTCCGATTATTCTTTGTGTTTTTTTTTTAATTCATCCCGGACCCGAAAGCGACCACCACATTGGACACTGCGCGTCGCGAGATCAAATCGGTCAAAGTCGCGGCGGATTTCCGAAGCGGCGGAGAAAGGCCCATTTTATTAAAATTCAAATAAGTGTGTGTGTGTGTGTGTGTGGCAGTCAAATGCGGCAGTACTAAACGCGTCATCGCTACGTGTATGTAAATGGGACCGGGTTGTGTGGCGGGGCTTATGGGACCATTGTTAGGCTCCGTGCGTGACAGAATGTTTCGGCTGTGTGCGTGTGAGTGTGTGTGTCAGTGTGTGTGTGTGTTCCACAATATGGAGGCCGATGGCCAGTTGAGCCCCGCCGTGCGCTCTCCGTTCGCCCCGCCCTCTTTACAGTTGTACGTACCTCTCTCCGTCTTTGTCGGACTCATAGACATTGCGGGGGGGAGGAGTAGGTGTGGGAGTGAGAGGCAACACCGACATCATTCTGACCCTTTTTTAATTCAATTTTTTTTTGGCGCAGAGATGTTTTTAAAATTTAATTTTTTTCATGGGTCAAATATTTTTTTTTGACGGTGCCGCGCATCGCCCATCATGGACGACAACCTGACAACGATCGACTCTGTCACAAGCATGGCTGCCAATGCGCCCCGCCCGTCAGGTTGGCATCAAGTATTGACGGCTCCGGCTGCTAATTAAACCCCTCCCCCCCCCCTCCGACAACCCTCACATGGCCACACTTTTCCGTAATTCTTTTGTTTCCGTGAGTTAGTATGCGAACTACACCACGTGGTCAGAGCCGTCCTCTCTCTCTCTCTCTCTCTCTCTCTCTCTCTCTCTCTCTCTCTCTCTCGCACTAGACGGATATAATCACCAGCGGTGCGGCATTTCTAGAAGCGGTACGCCACGGCAGCCCCCGACGCGACGTCGTCCATCCATCAGAAGGGGGGAAAATACTGTATTGGCAGAGAGACCGCGCGCTGTATAGGCAGAACAGCGGCTATTGGCAGAACAACAAGGGGGCGTAACACGGGAAGCTTAAAGGCCCCGGCCCTACCGAGGAGTGCTTTAGAGCTCTAAACTCCCGAGCCCGCCGCTGCGGCAGCCGCGACTCCAAGGATGAGGCGGCACAATTCCCTCCTGTCGCCTTATCTCTCCTGCGTTACTCGCCGCCGACGCGAGTTTGAATCTCCCGCGTTTTCCTTCTGCCAGCTGACAAAAGAACCGTGTACATACTTCGTGCCGGTAGCCACGCAGTGCGTTTGCAGTCTGCAGTGACAGCAGGGGCGGCGCGGCGGTCCGCATGAGTGCGAGAGAGACGTGTATGACGCCCCATTTGACTACAGCAGTGCGGGAGAGACGCCCAGTGCAGTGATCGTGTTTTCCACCCAGCCAATGACACCCTGGATGAGCTTTCCCGTGCGCTACGCGGGGAGGAGGAGGGGGGGGGGGGGGCGTAACAATGCACAGCACTCTAGGCCCGGTCCAAATTATCTCCGTGTGGTGTGAGGGGGAGGGGGGGAGGGGTTAAGCATTGTGAGAGAGGCCGGCGCTATCAGTACTCTGATAACAACAATCCGAATAATGACGTGTGTGTGTGTGTGTGTGTGGATATAGGCCTTAGTGTCGCCTGATCAGCCATTGACAACAATCGGCGCAGCGCTAAAGGTCATTGTGTTGGGGTGTGCAGTGTGCGGTGCATCTCTCTCTCTCTCCGCCCCCTTCTCTCTCTCTCTCTCTCTCGCCTGTCATCGCATAACAAGCGCGCTATCTATCGGGTCGCAGCGGCGGCGGCGGCGTATACCGCATCCAGTAGTGAGCGGCGCAGCGGCACAGATTTCAACATTCTGATACGGGGCCTCGCCATGACGGGAGGTATGTGTGCTGCTGCAGTGCAGCCTGCGTGAGAGAGAGAGAGAGAGAGAGAGAGAGAGAGACTGATCCGGGGCGGCGACAGGTGCAAGGCAGGAAACTTGGACACACACAAGACTTCTCGATATTCCATACCCACAGAGGAGGGGGGGGGGGGGAATTTGTAATGAGCTTCTTCCCTCTTAATTGCAGCTGTGTGAGGGATTCTTGTGGAATATTGCAGCCCTTCAAACACACGCGAACAGACCGTAGTATTAGTGGCAGCAGCAACCCGCTTCGTCTTGCGATAATTCAATCCCCCCCCCCCCATCTCTAATTACGTACTGGTACCGCGTGACATGTAGTACCCGTATTGTTTTCAGCTGTGATGAGTCATTACGGCAGGAGATTGAAACAAGGAGCGTTCAATTGCACGTTTTCGTCGTTTTCCTCCCCCACTTATGTTATAGCAAAGTCGTGTGGTTGGTACCCGTGTCGGCGACACCAAGCGCGCGCTCATCCCTGTCTCCTAATTGGTTCATTTCGAAGGGAGACGGGGGAGGGGGCGGGGGATGAGAGAGACAGAGCGATAGAGACGGGGAGGGTGGGAGAGAGAGGGGGACAGGATCATCATGTCACGTGACACACATCAGCGGTCCCGCCGATATAAAACGGCCGACGCGGCGGCGGCGGGAGAGTCGAATTATTTAAAGTACCACCATCTCGTTTTACGAGGCCTCGCGCTGCTGTGTGCTTTAATTTGTCTGGTCGCGGGGGCGGCGCCGGCCATCGTGTGCCGCGAGCTGACACTAAAAAGTCGAAAAAACGAATACTGCAAAATTATTGTCTTTGTTTTCTCAGTCATTTTCCATTTATTTGTTCTCTCGTTCGCTGTCTTTAATTTCACCATAAAATTGCTCTGTTTCTTTTCAAGGAATCATATCTTTTCAGAAATTTTTCAGAAAAGATCGTACGTGGTTCATACTTACTCATTCGGTCATTATTGTTGTCATTGATTTGTCATTCGTTCATATTTGCGCGGGTCATTGCCTGCGGCGGAGAGGGGAGGAGGGGGTGGGGCAGCTGCACACACGGCCGCTGCGGCCGCCACACCGGCGGCCGGCCGGCCCCCCGCAAGCAGTTGGCCGCACCGCCGCTAGATGGCGACTCCGTGGCGCTGCGGCGGCGCGGCGGCCGGCTGCCCGGCTCACGTGACCACACGTGTCAGGCACGGCCCGCCACACACGCTCACCGGCTCGCGTGTGAAGCTCGCCGCCGCCGCCGCTTCCCACTTTTCGGCCGCCGCCTCCCCTCCCGCCGCCGCCCCCCGGCTTCACGCCTCCGCCGCCGTCCCGCGAACAACATTTCGACGCCTTTGCCGCCACAAGCGAGGCGCTCCTGACTCGCGTCCTTCAAGATCTGCACCTCCGGAGCTGCGACGTGCAGCGAGTGCGAGAGAGACGGGGGACGTCCCATTTGACTGCTGCGGCAGAGCGAGAAAGAGATGCCCGGCCTTACATTGCCGGCCGCGCGCTTGCATCTCTCTTGCACTTTACCGTCGGCAGTCGAATGGGACGCTCTCTGTCTCTCTCTCGCTGCACTGGCTACACCGAAAAGATAAGTGTATTCCGGAGGTGACCAGGACGGGAAGGGCCGTAGTCAGGGAAGAAAATAAAATTCAAAACCAGAAGAAACCACAAATAAAAAACGAAAACCGAAGGCCGTTCTCTGCCTGACACGTAGCTTTACCTAACCTTTCGCCCGGCGCCGTGCAGTGTGGACCATTCTCTGCGCGTGAGCGGAGAATGTCAGTCCGTCGTTACCCTCTCTCTCTCCCTCCCTCTCTCTCTCTCTCTCTCTATCTGTGCCGGGGTCAGCGAAGGTGGGCCGCAAAATTTTAGCGCCGGCACATATTCAGATTCCGTTTCGGATGAGCGCGAAAGCCCGTGAAGCGCGCGAACGTGAACGTGTCGTCGCGGGGAGTGAAAGCAGAACGACAGCCAGTCGGCGACAAGGCCCCGCCGCCGTCACCCCGATTCTGCATGACCCTGTCGGCCCCGTTCTCTGTACAGGCAACGCATCACAGCCGGACGAAAGCAACAACAACAACACCAGAGGAGAGGAAGATATAAGGACAACAAAACTGCGTGGTTTGAAAGGCGCGGTCAAATGCGGCCTTGAGAGTGTGTCGCGGCTGTTTTCCTCGTACGAACGCGCGTGTGGCTCCCAGTGCCGTCCTCGCTGTCCCACCCTTCAGCCCCCCCCCCCTCCCTTCTCCCGCCCCTGGCACCATTTGATCAACACCGCTTGGTCCCTATTGACACGCAGTGCGAGTGCTCTGTCCCACTCCCACGCACCGGGCCGCGCCGGGAGAGCGAGCGAGACGGTACGACGGCAGCGCAAGAGAGAGAGAGAGACAGAGAGGGGGGAGGGGGTGGCAGTGCGGACCGCACCGACGGCTCCGCACAGTGGCGTGGCTCTGGCCGCGGCCACCCGGTGTCGACTTACGGTGCTCGGCGTGTCGCTCGATTTTTCATACCGCCGCGTCGCTGTCAGCGAGAGCGAGAGAGAGAGAGACACACAAGTGACTTCTCCGAGTCCAGCTGTTGAGTGTGAGAGAGAGACGTGACGCCCCATTTGACTGCGCACCCAGAAAAATGAATTCTCGATTTTAGTCTCAAATTGCATTTACTTGGTTTTCACAAGTAAATTTTACTTAGATTAAGTAGATTTTACCGAAATCAAGTAAATTTTACTTAAGGCAAGTAAATTTTACTTGAAAAAACCAAGTATCAGAAAAATCAAGTATCCCTTTTTCTGGGTGCGGTTGAGGAGTGCGAGAGACAGCGATGACCGACCGCCGTGGTCAAACGCCCAGGGGCGTTTATTCCGTCTCTGTCGCACCGAGGAAAAGAAGTACAACAGAACAACAGCTGGGGGCCGACCTCTACGCGGGACATTTAAAAATTCGGATACCTAGAGGGATAAAAGGGCAGAAATGAGTTTGTGGCTTATCGGGGCTGGTCGCGGCGGGGGCGGAGGGCCCGGGGGCCCCGCTGGGGGGGCGTGGCGCCGCGTCGCGTGCGAAGGCGATGCGGAGCCGCGTTCAGATTACGTTCGTTGCGCGGCAGCTGTAACTCTCCGACGTATTTTATGACCGGGCCTCGCCACGCGCTCTGACGTGCGGCGTGGGCGGCAGGCCGTGCGAGTGCGACGGAGAACGCACCCCGTCCGTCCCTGTCGCACTCGAACGTGATGACAACCAGGACAGAACCGGAAACCGTGCGGGAAGACGCGCGGGAAATTTTCTTTTTTTTCGAACGCTGCTGTCGCGTATGAGTGGTGGCTGGTGGCGCTCGTGGCGGCAGCGAAGACGGCGGCGCCATCTGCGATGCGGACGGAAGCGGGAAGAGGGGCACCGGAGAAGACGGAGACAAGAGAGAGAGAGGGAGAAGAGTCGACCGTAAGCAGTTTGAGGACAGAAGACGGGGAAATAAGCCACGGAGCCCGCAGCAGGGCGGCACAGCGCGCGCTGCCAGGGGCGCTTCACAGCAGCTGGCGTCTCTCTCTCTCTCCCCGCCTCTCTCCACCTCTCTCCGCCTCTCTCCCGCCGCCTCCCCCGCGGCGCAGGGCCCAGGGCAGAGCGCTACCACCTTCGCCAGCTATAATTGAGAGCCCGTCCCCACCACGCCCCTGCTATTCCTGCGGACTGACAGAGACAGGAGGTCTCCGTCTGTTGTCCCCGCCGTGAATGGCTGGCCGCGCCCAGCCCCCCGCGCCCGGCCAATGGCGGCGCAGGATTCCCCCCGCGTCCGCGCGCCGCCGAGGAATGACATTTTGTGTTCCTTTCAACTCCGTATTCTCTGTCTCTCTCGCGCACCGCCCCCTCCCGCCCCCCGGGGCCAGCCCCCCACTACCGCCGCCGCCGCTGCGGCCGCCCCCCTCCACCGCGGCCCGGCCCCCCACCCTCTCCTCCGGCCGTGCCTCTCCCATGACGATTATTATATCCTTTTCATGTCTTCCTCGCTCCCCTGTCCGACTCGCCTTCTCCTCTCGCCTCCTCCGTACGACTTCGCTCCGTCTCGCTCGCTCTCTCCACTTAGCTGTCCAAACACATCTGTCTCAGCTCTTCATACTTCTCCCTCCCTCCCTCTTTCGCCGGCACTGCCCGCTCTGTCTGTCCGTCTCTCTCCTCCCTCCTCCTCTTCCCCCCCTTTCTGCACGTCTCTCCCTCCCTCCTCATCCCCCCTTCCCTCTCACTGATGTAATGTCTGGCCAGCTTCATGTTTGTATTCATCAGTTTTGCCGCTGACCGGGCAGCCGGCGTGGGCCACTGTGGCTGCCGCCGCCACCGGGGCACCGACGGCCGTCGACGGGGACCTCCGGGTGCCCCCAGGTAGCTGACGACGGGCGCGCGCGGCTTGTCAGCTTCCCCGTCAGCTGTCAGCCGCTGTCAGCGACGGGCAGACAGCACGGACGTCGGCATTCGCTGAGCCGTGAGAACAACAGGATTGGGCCCAGAGAGGACCGCAGGAGCGCCTACGCACCTCCGTCCTCGCAGTCCTCTTCTCTCCCTCTCTCACTCCCACCCTCTCTGTGTCCCTTCTCCCCTTCACTTCCGGGAAAACAAAAGGGGTCTAAGTGCGACCCGCGAAGACACTCCACCCCCCCTTCCTTTCGTGTGACAAACCGAAGTACTCCCCCCACCCCGCCTCGTGTGTGCGAGAGAGAGAGCGACGAAGGGGCGGGGGGAGCGTGTGTGGATGTGTGGATGTCAGCTCAAGAAAAATACCAGCAGGCCCTCGAGAGGGCAGGCGCGGGGCGGCGGGGGCGCAAGGGCTTGAGGGGGCACGCAGGTAGCCCCCTCCACCGCGGGTTCCCCCACCGCGCCGGCCTTGGCGCCACCCCCCGAGAGGCGCCGCCCCCGGCGCCAGCCCCACCACTGTGCGCGCGCCGCCCCGCGGCCCCCGCGGCCCCCGCGGCCCCCGCGGCCCCCGGACCCCGCGAGCCGAGGCCCCTCCAGGCGGCAGCAGGAGCAGCAGCGCCGAGCCGACGCCGGCCGCGCCGCGCAGTCGGAACCTCCCGGGTCTCACCGGGCCGCCGACGGCAGCTCGCCGTCGCTGCCGCCGAGCCGCTCCGAGCCGCCGCGGACCGCCGCCGCCGGGCCTGAGGGCGCTAGCGTCGCCGCGCCGGTCGGACCGCCAGACAGCCGGACCCGCGTGTCCTGCGCGTGTGCGTGCGTGCGTGTGTGCGTGTGCGGCGACATGCTCATGGAGTCCGTCATGGACTTCTCCGCGGAGCGCAGCAGTGCCGCCTCCTCGCCGCGTGGCGACGCCTCGCCTGCCAGCAAGCCGCGGGACGGCTCCCCGGCCGTGTCGCCGCCCCGCGACGCCCCCAACAACAACAACAACAACAAGGACATGGACGGACCCATGGCGCTGATACAGCAGGCCGGGCCGCACATGGGCGGCCACGGCGGGCCCCACGGCCCGCACCCGCACCCCATGGCGCCTCCGCACCCCATGGGCGCCATGCGGCACCTGGGTCCGCCGGGCCTGGGGCTGTTCAACTCCCTCATGGGCTCGCCGCTCGAGTTCATGGCCGCGGCGCAGGCCCAGGCGCAGGCCCAGGCGCACCAGCACGGCCACCAGGGCCACGCCGCCGGCCACCCGGGCCACCCGGGCGGCCTCTCCCACCCGGGCCACGCCGGCGGCCACCCGCACCAGGGCGGCCACCCGCCCCGCTCCTACAACAGCCCGCCGCCCATCTCCAGCTCGGACCCCACGGCCAACGAGTGCAAGCTGGTGACGTACCGCGGCCAGAAGGTGGCCGCCTTCATGATCAGCGGCGAGACGATGCTGTGCCTGCCGCAGGCCTTCGAGCTCTTCCTCAAGCACCTGGTGGGCGGGCTGCACACGGTCTACACCAAGCTGAAGCGGCTCGACATCGTGCCGCTCGTCTGCAACGTGGAGCAGGTCCGCATACTGCGCGGCCTCGGCGCCATCCAGCCCGGCGTGAACCGCTGCAAGCTGCTCTCCTGCAAGGACTTCGACACCCTGTACCGGGACTGCACCACGGCCAGGTAATGTGCGTAGTCCTTTGCTGTTGTTGTTTTGTTTTTGACCCTGCCTGTACCCTTTGCTGTAGTTTCTTTTCCCCGCTAGACCGTTGGCGTAGACTAGGGACTTGTAGTTGTGAGTGTACAGCTCCGCCAGCTGCACGCCAGGTGAATGAATCTTGCCGGTGTCAACTCCCGCCCGTTAATACGTGTGGTTTCAGGGGCCCCGGCACTCAATTAACAAAATAGGAGCCGGTCATCTTTTGTTTATTTACGTAATTTATTGGGCCCCGGCGCAGCGCGCGCGCGCCCCGCCCCCTCCCGCCCAGCTGACCGCAAGAAGGTGCCGGAGGTACAGTCGCCGCCGAAACTGCAGGGCGGCCACGGAGGGACAGCCTCTGCCAGCAGTGCGCGCGCCGCGCTAAAGGAGGCAAGGGTGAGGGGAAGTGTGGATCCGCGTCGTTTCAGCGGAGGAAAGAACGTCGGGCAAAATTGGAGTCCGCGCCGTGTCAGAGGGGGCAAGGTCCGCGGTGTAAGAGAGCCGGAGTGGGGGGAGGGAGGGGCGGAGGAGGCGGCGAGGATTGGAACCGACTGCTGGGGAATTAACAAGGGCGAAGAAGAGGCTGCAAACTAGACGGCCCCTGCTAGAGGTAATTAAAACACTCTGTCGCGTGAGGCCCTCTGTTTTTGGGATGAAGAAGCACCTTGATGATACCCCCCCCCCCTTCCGGTAATTGCGTATTATGTGTCGCGGTGCCGCCAACTACACCCCCTCCTCCTCCCCAGGCGGCACCAGTGCTACCAACCCATGCCATGAAATATGCACCGCGTAACCCGGTCTGAATTCGCACGCCGCTCTCAACTTGTGATGAGAAACCTCTCTGGAACCTCAGGTTGGCAGCGCTGTCACTGCAAACGAGCTCAGCCCGCTATTATTTATGACGCTTAATTTGTGTGTGTGTGTGTTGAGACAAGAGGTGGAGTGAGGGGGTGGGGGGGGGGGGGCTGCTTCACCTGAGAAGAGCCCAGAGGTGTGAGGGGGGGGGGGACGTCCCAGGGGAAGAGGAGAGGGGGGGGGGGGGGCTCCACCGGACAGAAGGCCAACGACACTGGTCGCGAACAGAGATATCGTCTCGACGCCTTGATGACAAATTTCTTTGACGGAAGTGCTCAGATACTAGAGCGAGATAGCCATATACAAGTGCTGCATAGAGATAGACAGAGAGGTAGCTGGCTACATCCTGAGCTTGGCGCGGGGCGTCGCCATTCAACCGCAACTTTTGTCTCGCTTTTTTACCCCTCCTTCCCTCCTTTTCTTACCTACGGACGTCTCCCACCCCCCTTTCTTTCACCCGTATTCGCCGAGTGGCGGCAGGATACACTCTTTTCTGCCTCGTGCTCTTTTCTTCCAGACATTTCAGCCGGCTTGCGGGGACGGGAGGGGGTTGCGTCCCAAGGGGGAGTGAGGGAGGGGAGGGAGGGAGGGGAGGGGAGGGAGGGGAGGGAGGGGGAGGGAGGGGAGTGGGTCACGACCCAAGCCCACCCCTACGCCGGCATCATCGCATCGTCCCGACAGCGCCGCTGTACCCGACTGTGTACTGGCTCTGCCCAATTTGACTGCGCGCGTGCACCTTCGGCCCATTCCAGCTGATTTTCGAACGTGTGCGCGGCCTGTGTCACCTTGCTGGTTCTGCTCCTCGTTGACGGCGTAGTCTCCATAGTTGACGGTGTATTCACTTAGGACTGGGTGCACTGCAGTGCTCAGCGAGAGATAGAGCGAGGGAGAAAGATAATATATAGATAGGGTCACCGTACAGGAAGCGTCAGAAAGAGGAAGGGGGATGAAGAGAGATGAAAAGAGAGAGAGAGAGGGCGAGAGAGAGAAAGAAGAGGCGACCGGGAATCTGCTGATAAGTAAAAAGAAGCGCAAAGATCGCTTCCAGTCGATCAAGATCCGTCGGAAGCAATCCCCTCGGCCGAATCCGCGGCACGGCCGGCCGCGGGAGGGCTTGAGGGGTGGTCAGAGTGAGAGAGAGAGGGGGGGAGGGAGAGAGCGAGAGAGAGAGAAGTGGGTGGGAGGGAGGGAGAGGAAGGGGGAGGGGAAGAGGAGGTGGGGGGGGGGGATGAAGAGATGGGCCAGGTGGGGCAATGCGATGCCCTACCGACCGGTGCACCCACCTTGTGAATGCAGGGTTTCGATATGTTAAACGTCTCTCTCTCTCTCTCTTTTTTCTCTCTCTCTCTCTCTCTCCTAGAAACTCCTAAACTCCCCAAGCTCCCTGTCTTCACATATTTGGTACCCTTAGTTCCGGACACACTTGCACGCACACACAAACAAAACGCCGAAGGATTTGGGTGGCGTCGTACCAGCCGGTGGTGCAGCGAGAGAGAGAGAGAGAGTGTGTGAGAGAGAGAGAGAGGAGAGAGAGGAGAGGGAGGGAGAGAGGGAATTCCCACAACCAGCATCCTCCCGAATCCTCGCTTTAATTAAAACTAAAACCCCTGTGTGTGTGTGTGTGTGTGTTGGTGTGTAAAACCCCCGGCGCATACATACATAGAGCGGATTCATCATATCATCATCTTCACGACGAAACAAGAACAACAATAACAACAAAACACGTGCACAAAGTCGCACACACACACACACACACACGCGGCGGTGCCTTGAGGTATTTCATTATTTACCGAGCGTAGCCGGAAAACGTGCGGCGGCGCCCTCTAGCCTACAACTGCTTGATCCGCGTGGAGCAAGGCGGTGCGGCGGTGCTGTGCCGTACGCTCCCGTGAGCGGCGCGCGCCTCCCCCGTCTCTGCCAACTGCGAAACTTGCTTATAACCCCTTTTCAGACGCGCGCGCACACACACACACACACACACGTGGCAGAGACGGTGCGTTCATGTTCCGAAACTTCCCCGTTAGGTGCGCACTCCATACGACTTTCCCCCCCCGACGCGCAGTGGTATAGTGTGTTGATGAAAACTCCAATCGTCGGGGTTTGTGCGCCCGCACTCGCCATGCTGTTGTTGTTGTTTGTAAGGAAGCCCTCCCACGAAATCGCCTCTCTGTCTCTCTCTCTCTCTCTCTCTCGGCGTGCGTGTCTCCGTCTCTCTCTCTCTCTCTCTCGGACGCTACCCCCCCCCCCCCCCCCCCCCCCCTCGCCGTGCTGTGTGATGATGTGCCGGGGTGGTTAGCATGATCAGGCGCCGACCTCTAAAACATTCACAGTTCCATTATTACAGACAGCAGAAACGGAATCAAGGGGTCGCCCTCCACACGCACGCGCGCGCACACACGCACACACACACGCACACACACACACACACACGCACACACACACCTCCGAGGTGGCGTGCGGGCTTAGCCCGCCTCCCCCTCCCGGTTGGAGGGGTCAGGCAGGCCGCCGCCGCCGCACACGCCCCGGGGCAGCCGCCGTGAGGGCGGGGAAGGAAGGGTGCTTGGAGGCGGCGCGGACGGAACCACGGGGGCCTGCGGGGGGGGGGGGGGGGGGGGGGGGGGGGGGGGGGGGGGGGGGGGGGGGTCGTGTGGGCAGCGCTGCACCGCGCCGCCGGGGGCGTGGAGGTTAAACCGTGTCGCACCGCGGCCACCGAACGTCGTAACGTCTTGCAGGGGGGGCAGTTCTCCGGGCAACAATGCCAAAAAAAAATAAGAAAAAAGTTTCCTGATTAAATTTTTTTAGAAAAAAAATAAAAATTAAATTAAAAAACACAGAGAAAATAATAATTTTAAAAAAGTTGATATTCAGATATTTTTTTTTTAAAATGTCATTTTTTGAAAAGCACACACAAATAGCTGGTCTTACCCCATTATGATTCGCGTGCCGTTGTGTGTGTTTCTGTCTCCCGTGGCGCCGGGCAGCGGACGACGGCAAGGTGTCGGGCCGCCTGATCCCCCCGGCAGCACCCCCCCCCCCCCCCCCCCCACCCCCCGCTTCTTCTCTATGAATATGCGCGCACGCTTTGCCAACTCCAATCCCGGGCGTGTAGTCCGCCTGTTAATTTGCAATTATATGAAACTCGGAGGGCGCGCCGCCGCCGCCGCCGCCGCCTGTGTGTCCACTGGGGGGTGATTCGGCAAACACACACGCACACACACACACACACGGCGAAGGGACCTCCCTCCCACGCAAGGACAACCAGCAGCCCCTTTTGCAGCCTACTGGCGATCAAACCGTTCAGCAGGACCTTATAATCACCAGGTCCGGAAAAGAAACAATTTATAAAGAAAAAAAAAATTCAGTCGTTTGCTGACAAGTGTATCGAAAAATTCCCTTTTCTTCTCTTCCTCGTACGTGGAGGTGCACACATGCTAAGTACTCCCCCCCCCCTCTCTCTCTCTCTCTCTCTCTCTCTGTCTCTCCCCAACTCTTTCGCTCGTCATCGGCTTCCCGCCCGGCAGCGGCCGCCATGTTAAACAAGAAAGCATTTGCTGTCAGCGGCCTCGTGACGCCCATGTGAACTCCCGGGCGGCGGTTCGCACCGCCCGGCCGCGTCCGCTGCCCGTAATTACCTCACCGAAACGCTATGAAAAGAGGCGCACATGCGCACGCTTTGCTCAATCAAGTCGCCGCGCACTTTGTCAGACTTCCAAGATAAGAGAGAGAGAGAGAGAGAGAGAGAGAGAGAGAGAGAGAGAGAGAGGTGGAATTTCCGCGCGCTCGGTTTGTTCGGCGTCAGTGCGTAGTGGAAGTGCGAGAGAGACGGAACGCCCCATTTGACCACGGCAGTGTGAGAGAGACGCCCGCCCGCCTGTCGCCGACATCTCTCTCGCACCGCCGCGGTCGAATGGGACGTCTCTCCCGCACTCGGCCACGCGTCCGCGATTTTTGTTCCGCGTTCGAGAGGGTCACCGACCCGGGCCAAGTAGACGGAGCGCCTCTCATAGGCCGCGCATGAGATAGCGGACAGTGCGGCCCGGTTATTGGCACGGCGTACTCCCACGCACTGTAAATAAAGCCTCGTTATTCGCGCGGCACTTGACAGCAGCGGCGCCGCCTATAAAACAAGCGCGCGGGATCGCACACCTCACCGCCTTGTCGTCGCGCCGCGAACGCCTCCTGGTGGGAACGCGAGAATCTAACGGGCGGTGGGCGTCGATAAGAGGCTGCCGGTTATCAATCTGCGCGCTGTCACCTGGGGGGACATTTTGTGTGTGAGAGAGAGAGGGAGTCGGACTGAGTGGCGACGGGGAGCCGGCGGCGGCGCGGCAGGACGGAACAATTACCGTGCATAGCGATCACCGGCGCGACCATGTTGGACGAAAGGTTGACCCCATTACCTTTTAGAGCACCGGCGACTCCTCCCCTTCCCCCCCCCCTCTCCCCCCACCACCACCCCTCTTCCTGAATAAGCTCCGCGGCGCTCCCAAGCATCGTCGGTTACCTTATCTTCCATCAAGACTTTAGTGCATCTCTGTCCCCTCCATTGCGTTTCACCCGGCGGCGGCGGCGTGGCCCTCTCCCCCCCCTCTCTCTCTCTCTCTCTCCCTCTCCCAGCTGTCCTCCCGACACTTTCTTGATCCAATTTCTACATGATGATTGCCACCCTACAGCACCCCGCCAAGCCCTTTCAAAAAGGGCCATTCAACGGCGTTGCGACAGGACTGCGGCCGCGGCCGGACTCTGCGGGCCGCTTTGATCCGAAATGAAAATGTGCTGGCGGCGGCCAAAGGGTGGAAAACAAAAATAAAAAAAAATCGGTCAGGGAAAACAAAACCGTATGAAAGCCGCGGCCGGCCGCTGGCCGCACATGGCGGGCAGGTTTTCCTCCGACTCTCGCGGCCACGCAGACGACGCAGACCCCCGTTCTTCGGTATTAGCACTTTCCCCCGTTTCAAAAGAAATCAATTTCCCGCGCGTTCGCGTGTGTGAGCGTTCGCTACAAGGCAGTGGGATCGCGCAATAAGCAAGAAGATCCCGGGCCACCGCCACCGCCCCCGCTATAAATCTATCGGATGAAGGGTTTCGGACTAAATCACACGGCACCAAATGAAATACAAGGCCCTGATATATAGCGCGAAGAGGACGAGACCTCCTCTCTCTCTGTCTCGCTCCCACCCCCTCACACGCTCTCTTCCCTTTCTGGTGCTATCTCTCTTTCCGGTGTCGACGCCTGGCGTCTAATATGTGCGATATATGGGCAATTCTTTCCCATTAAGGCCTCTGGCGGGGCGGCACTACGGAGCCCCGGCGCCCCCACTGTGATCCCGCACAGCCACTTGAAGCCGTGCGCCCCTCATATCTGAGAGAGCGAGAGCCGCAGCCGCGCCTGCGGAGCGACAGAGACGGCAGTCAGAGTCCACCGCAAACTTCCTCATTTCGTCGGCGCCGTCGTCCGCCCGCGCCAATCCACACTAAATTGTCTCTTTTACTCTCGCGGCTTTAATGCCCCCCTTCCTTCTTCCTTCCTTCCTTCCGCCAGGAGCAATCTTCTGTGAGGGTGACCTCCTCCGCCTTCCTGCCCCCCCGGGAGATAACGGGAATAAAAATAAAACAGAAACCCTGGCGGTGACACTGCGCCCTCGAACCTTGAGGGGACCCCCGGTTCGGACCGGCTGACGATGTATAGCAGTGGGAAATGCAGCTCAGTGCAGGACTCGGTAGCTCACAGTGCGACCAACATCACGTCACCCTGTCCACGGTAGGCAATGGAGCCCGGCCTCTGCAAACTCATCTCTGTCCTCTTCCAAGTGTCCAGCGAGGATGAATCCCCCTACCCTCTTCCCCATTCCTCCTCCCTCTCTCCCCTCTTCCTCTCTCCTTCTCCCCCCCCCCCCCTCCAGGTCCAGCTCGGTGGGGGACTCCCTTCCGCAAGGATTACCTCTTTTCGGCGCACTGGCCCGCCCGGGAGGCCCGTGTTCCTCTGAGGAAGTTTACACACCTAATCTGTCTTTCTCTCATTTCCCGTCTCTCTCTCTCTCTCTCTCTCTCTCTCTCTCGTTTTTATCTTTCCTCCCCCTTTTTAATTCCGAGCCAACCCCTTCTCCGGGTGCGTAAGCCTGTGGTATTGTCGCCCTCACATGTTTCCGCTCTGTTTATCATCTCCTTTCCTTGTCTATCCCGGTCTCTTCTCTCCTTTTCCCGCCACGCGCTTCCGTTGATGTGTCTTTATAGCGGGCTTCTGTCCTCTTTCCATTCATTTTGGTACAGGCAAAGATGAACGTACCCGCGTGACTGTACTATGACTAAAGCGATTAATCGGTACAGCCCGTGCAAGAAGAAACAAAAACTAAAACGGCTGCGGGAGATGTACCGGACTGTACTGACCCGGAAAGAGCGCGGCGCAATGCGGCCCTCCCGCTGCAGAGGGAGTGAGACGGGGAGAGGCCCCGACTGGGGTGGGAGAGGGACGGGCAGAACCGGAGGGGAGCGTGCGGCTTTATCTGTACATCCGAATGCAACAGTTCCAGCTTTGGTGCGGTGTTATTGTGCGCGAGCGTCTGTGTGTGTGTGTGAGTGAGATAGGCCTATGCCGCTCCCGGACCAGTGGGAGCGAGACAGGCTGCGACACCTGTTGTTGGTGGAAAAGCTGGGGGCCGAGGGGAAGTGCCCTCGGTCTCTGGGGCGAGGAATCACAGTTGGAGATAAACTGGAGGATTGCGGTGCCGGTGGGGGAGGCCGTCAGGGGAGGCCGCCGGGAGGGGCGCCGTGCAAGAAACACGTAACGCATAGCCCTCCGGTGCAAACCACACCGTGAAACTACAGTTAAACTCGTGCTACAGAAAACTACAGTTAAACTAATGTTGTTATTCGGAAAATTACAGTTCCACCGCAGAAAATGCACTGGACAATTTTTTTTCAGGCGAATCTTATTTAACTCGAAGTTTTTTATTTTCCGCCGCAAACACTGCTGGTTGTCCTCCATCTCTCTCGCTCCCCCTCTACCGCGAGTGCTTATCCGACACTGTATCTCACTCGCTCGAGCTCCCCCCTCGCTCTCTCTCTCTCGCTCTGCGGCCGGGCGCCCCCTTCCCCCTCTCCACTACACTTCCGGTCCGCAGCACACTCAGTTGTGTCTCCACCAATCACATCTAACTGACCAGCGAGGACGACGCCATCTCTCTCTCTCTCTCTCTCTCTCCCGCACGACCCTTGTGTCTCTCTCTCCCTCGCTGACCGCTAAAGTCCCCTACAGACTCATTCATTCGTGCCACACTTTGTCTCCTTTCCTGTCCCATGTCAATAGTTCTAAACTGAATTGCATTCATGCAATTCTAAAGTGCCCCCCCCCCCTCCCACATCCCGCTTCGCTCACCCCTTCCCCCGCAACAGGGCCTGCCTCCAACGACCTTTATGTTTTATTCATTCTTCTCGCACAAACCGAAACCGAAAGCAGACGGGCGGGCGGTCAAACCGCGTGCACACGCCGTGCGGTGGGGGCCGGCGCTTGGAGCCCCTCCTCCTTTGCCCCCCTCTCGCTCACTCCCGCTCACCTCACGCTCTCTTTCTCTCTCTCTCTCTCTCTCTCTCTCTCTCATTTTGACGTCGGGCCCGGCCCCGTTCATGTGAAGGAACACGGAAACTTGTGATGTTCGCCTCATGATAATATTCCCCGGGGACGATCGCTCGCCGTATGCAACGCGGTAAGTGGGTAGCCGACATCAAAAACTCCCGCTCCGCACTGACCGAAAAATATTTCGAAATAAAAATAGGGTCGGCTTTGAAAATGCAGACGAAAAGACTCATTTTAATTGTGTAAGGTATCTAGGCCGAATTTCCTACGAGTCCTCAAAATTTGGATGTCGAACTTTTATGACTAAAGAACAAAAATAACAAAGAAAAGCACCTAAATTGTCCACAAAAATAAAGTATGTCTGGTGATGTGAGTTGGTGGGTTTTTGATTGGAAGAAGTCACCGCTGAGGTGGCCATCCTTGTATTCTCCGAACGGTGTCGTGTGCGCCGCGTACTACTAGGGGACTTGATTGGCTGACTAATCATGTCATAACGGTAGAGTTAGCGCGACCCACATCAAAACCAACACCTGCTATTAAAGGCTAACGGTAGGACTCTCTCTCTCTCTCTGTTCATCCGGACAGCCGCTTGCTACTCCGCCGACGCCGCGACCGCACTTGGCGTCTTCAGAGGTCATTCACCAATCTCACCTCCGCGGCCGCCTCTATGAGAAATCGGCCCGCCCGCCGGCCTGGATGGATTGTAATTTCGCCGCCCGTCGACGCGGAGATTTCTCATACCAGCCGCATATTATTCGTGTTTTAATTCATTTCCGAGGCGCCGTGCTCAGAAATAAAAGTGTGCACCCGCGGCCGTCAAATAGGGGGCGTGTTTTGTTTCGTCGTTTCACCGCTAGCGCGACTTTTGCTCGTTGCCTCTCTCTCTCTCTCATCCGTCTCCCTCACTCCCCCTCCTCCATTGCTTGGCCGTGCGTGCGCAGTGCTGACAACTTGGCCACACCAACGGCAGCCACCCTCCCCAACTTTTGTTTCCTGGGGTCGATTATTAAGGATTAAGGTACACCGAGGAAAAATGGAAGCAAGATGCGTGGCCTCTTATTATTTTATTTTTTTTGAGCAAAATGAAGTTGCTTCTGGATTTTCAAATTTTCGTGTGGACGTGTTGATGATGTCCAGGTGCGTTGCAGGCAGTAGCTAAGAGCGAGTGGGACGGAATCGTCGACGCCCCATTCGACTGCGTTAGAGCAAGAGAGATGCCCCCCCGACCGGGAGCGGGTACCCTGGCGGCATCTCTCTCGCACTGCCAGGGTTACTGCGAGTAGCGTGACAAGCAGACGGCACCACAATGGCCGGGGGAATAAGAAAGATCAACACTTACTCTTGTTGTCTATCCCATTCCGATCAAAGCATGTCGCAGTCAGACAACAATACGATATGATCCGAGGCGATTCGTCGCAGTGCGTGAGCGCGCGCCCGCCGGCGCCTCGCCGCCGCCCCTTTTGTCGAGCCCCTTTTGTCGCACGGCATTGTTGCCATGAGCGAAATGTCATGATGGCATTCCCCGGGCTCATGGCGCCGCTCTGTCAATAACATGACGGTGTGGTGCTGGCAGTGCATCTCGCGGCCGTTGCTGCCCATAGCGCCATGAGCTCGCGAAAACAGTGGTGACAGCAGCAGAGCAAGATGACAAAAAAATTACTTCAAAAAAAAATAATTGGTGGACATATTTTTCAAAATAAGATACAAAAAAATATTTTTAATGTTTTAATTTATTTTTAAAAAATTTAAAGAAAGAAAAATGTTCAAAAAAATATGTAACAGTTAAGAAAGTGTGTTGACGTTGTGGTGCATGTGGGCCTCGCCTCGGCCGTGGGCTCGCGGTGGACAAAGAGCGTGTGTTAGTGCACCACCTGAGGAGCCGCACTCGTTCGCCACTCCCCGCCGCACGGGATCAGCTCTGACGCAAATGAATTGCAACGCACCCACAGTGGGGCAGCCGCCGAGCCGCCCCGTGGCTGCGCGGGAGGTCCCGGCCGTACAAGCCGCCGCCAACACAGCAGCGGTCTATTCAGCCGGCATTAATTGATTTCGGATTCCATTATGTGTTTTCGGTGGCGATAGGATTGTCGTGGCGTCTGATGCAACGGCGTTTGTTATTAATGATGCCCGCCATTGACAGGTGTGAGGCAGCCCCCCCCCCCTCCCCCAACACTGTTGTGTGCGCGCGACAGAATTGTGAGCACACAGCTCTCGTCAACGTGTGTCGTTGTGGCCGGAAGTTCGACATGTCAGAGGTGGATAAAATGCAGAAGCTGGGGAAAAATTAATACGCCAAGTTGTTGTCGGAATTATAAATCCCTTCCCCCCGCCCCCTCTTCTCCATGACGCGATTACATCGACATCAGCTGCCACTTGACCCGCGCGTGAGTGGGAGAGAGAGGGCACGACCGCCGCGCCAGACGTCTGCCGAGACTCGAAAGTAGGCCACGATACATCGATACATCGCCAAGGCAATCGTCAGGGATGCTTCATTAGCTTGCCCCCTCCCGTGGTGTGTTTGCTCTGCCCTTCCGGTGAGAATGACTGGGCCGGGAGCTGGTGCTGAGGGCGTGAGAGCGAGAGAGAGAGAGACGTGTGTCGTACAGGTGTGGGCGGCTCGTGCACGCTGAAGAGAGACAGAACAGGAGGAAGAAAGGATCAGGGGGGGAAAAAAACGTAGTATCATCATCGATTTGGAAGCGAAACGGTGCAACGGCGACGCGGCACATGCGGCGGAGGGCAGATGGAATCGACACGGCGGCAGCTGGGAATCACGGACCGATAACCAGCGTGGATTTGTTTGTTTGTTTTCTACGACGCCCCTCCCGGAGCGCCCATCACCGGCAGCCGACAGGAGGAGGAGGAAAAAAACGCGTGGAATCCAGCCGTTGTTGTGTGTCAAAGAGAGCGGGGATTACTGTGATTATTATTGTGCTTCCGATTGGTCACGACCGGGGGGCGTAGCAGTGTGAATAAACTACTCTGGAACTGTAGTTTTGG
Source organism: Megalurothrips usitatus (assembly GCA_026979955.1). Taxonomy (NCBI): domain Eukaryota; kingdom Metazoa; phylum Arthropoda; class Insecta; order Thysanoptera; family Thripidae; genus Megalurothrips; species Megalurothrips usitatus. The sequence continues at coordinate 4,497,752 of CM049607.1, forward strand.
TGCGGAAAACTGTAGTTCGACTGGAGCAAAGGGTACTAGATGATCGGGAAACAGTTTAGTGAGAATGCAACAATCATTAAAAATACGTCTTCGGACCACGGACTGCGGATTGGACACCTGTAGTTTTGACTGTGGTTTCACGGTGTACACCCTCGTTCCGCCCAAGCGCTAAAGGGACTCTACTTTGGCCTCCCGCAGGATGTGAGGAAGCCTCAGTTCACAGCAAGAGTCGGTCGTGTTGCAGGCGGTGCGGTCAGGAGTCCGTGTGGAACATGATCAAGACACACACAAACACACACAGAGGACAGCCCGGCTGTGAGCGGTGTGCCCTGTGGAACTGTACTCCGGGATGGCGGACATGAAGAAAGGGTTTATGTACCGATTTGCACCGGTAAAGTCTAAAGACCCTTGCCTGCAACATTATCCCATTTATCTGCCAAGTCATAATATTCCCGCACGAAAAGGAGAAAGAGAGAGAGAGAGAGAAAAAAAAAAAACACTCTTATTTAGCCGACAACATGAATTCTACTCCTGCCGCAACACTCTCCGAGTGCTTTGCGTGGTATAATTACTCCAATAATAACACACCCCTCCCCCCTCCACACCGGCCAGGGGACACAAAACTACGACTGACCCTACGCTCTTATCAAACTCCGTCATCTCTCTCTCTCTAGCGCACGCCGTGCCACTGTTCCCCCGCTCGTTTAGCTGTCACACGTTGTTCGTTTGCGACGCTCTTAGATCATCACCTAGGCCAAAAAAATTAAAAAAAGATTTTTAAAAAAATGTCAAATTCCGTAATTTTTTTTTTTTTTTGCGGTACATGTGGGGCAGGTGGTGTGGTGGGGCGGCGTGCTAGAAGCTACCGGCGCTATGGCTGCCACCGCCCCGCGCGGGGCCCGGCGGCCCTGCGGGGTCTGTGGGGCCCAGCGGCCGGTGCACAACACTGGAACGCGAGCCACGACGCTGTTCCATTCGCAGAGCTGATTGCCAGGCCGGGGGCCATCCGTCAAGCCTCGCCGTGCGAAAAATGAGCAAATTCGATATTATCATTTCTTTCAAGTTTTGTAGTGACCGGCTTTGTTCTTGACATAGTGTGAGAAGTGCACCATCAATCAATTGGTGTGGTGAAAATCTAAAACTGACCTGAATAAAAATGCTAAAAGTATTTAATTCTGTGCGGGAAATTGTTGAAAACAAAACCGAAATTGTTGTCATTAGTCGCCCGCTGCGATTTCTTGTCCCTGTCGCACCTCCGATGCCTTACTCTCCCCGAGCCGCCAGGAGACGAGCAGGTATATCCGTCCGGCTTAAGGACGGCCCCCCTCCGGCCCCCGTCCGAGGCGCCTCCTGTCGGGCCCCGTACGCGGCCGCTGCCCGGCGCAGCGCAACGACCGACCGCCGCCGCACAGCAAGAGTCAAAAGTGTAGTCCACACTTGAGCCCGAGCGGCCCCCGGGGACCGGACCCCCCGCGGCCCCAGCGCGCGGGCCTCGCCGCAAAGACAGCTGCTCGCAGTCGCCGCTCTGTCACCCGCTGCGGCGGCGCGGCGCTACTTGCAGCGCGGCCCGCCGGCTATTCGCAGTCCGCGCTGCCGGTAACGTTTTGGCTCGGCCGGTTCCGCATACCACGGCGCCGCGCCACGCTGCGCCGCTGTTCCGGCTAATGGCGAGTGTTTTCGCAGAAGACCGTCTGGTGGCGTCTGCCGGGCTGTCTGCCAGCGCGACTACACAGCCAGGCGCGGCGGCCGTGGCGCCCCAACAGACCGCGCTCCGACGCCCGTCCCGCCCAGTCCCGCCGTCGCACCTATTCACAGGGAAACCCTCCCCGCGTTATTGGCAGTCACACGCCCTCTAAAAAACCCGCACTAAATCACAAAAATATTTGAAACGGTGGAAAATGATAGTTCGTCGGTGGGCGGTTCTTGGCAGGGTAGCGACGGCCGGTGCCGGCGCTGCAGACGGGTAGCCCATAAATGGCCTCAAACACATAAACCTTGCGTTGTGTCCGATCTCCCCGTTCGGGCCGCTTTGTTTAACCTTTAATACGTTTGGAAGCGAGAGGGGGAGAGGGAGGGAGGAGGAGGAGGGAGTGAGAGGAAGAGGGGGTCTTGGACTGTACCCTGCGGCGGGACCTTGTTGACCGGCCGGGCGGTTAGGATTTTGCAACAAGTACTCGGTGCGCGGTTCTGAACACTTCAAAGAGACAAACCTCTGGATACCATGCTAAGGAGAAATTTTCATTTTATGAAGAAAAATACCTCGACTTATTTTAAGAAGTCAATTTTGAGAGTTGATTTTCCTTATATTTGCTTAATGTAGTTTCTGTGGCTGTGTAAACTGCAGAACTATTCTCATCTATTTCAACCGCCACAGAAATTGTGTGTCGTTGCTTGCGAGCGTGGGTTTGTGTGTGTGTGTGTGTGTGTGTGTGTGTGTCTGTGTGTGGCCGGAAGTAACTCATACGCGTCGCTTTGAGGCGATGGGTCTATTAATGTGAGCAGTCGGCCTGCGGGGGGGGGGCTGGTATGCTTATTTACGTGAACCGTCTTGTTGGGGGCACCTCTGTAGCTCCTCGTAGCTCTGTGTAGCTATCGCTGTGTAGCTCCTCCTGTTTTTCGGTCTTGTCTGCGCCCCGACGGGTAGGCAAAGCGCCACACGCCTTGGCGGCTTTGTCATTCCGCGCTCTCTCCCTGTCTTTGTCTCTCCCTCTGTCTCTCTCTGTCTCTCTCGTGTGTTACTCATCGGGTGTGAAACACCGTGGGAAACGCTTTGCCCTCGTGCCCCTGCTGTAGGAGGCTTAGCCCATAAAACACGGGGACATTTATATTAGTATTACGGTGGTATTCCTCCAGCTTCTTTGAGCGGCAGAATTTAAAATGAAACAACGAAAAAATTAAAAGGTACACACACACACACACACACACTCCTTGTCATTCGGGGCAATAATATTATGTGGATGATTTGAAACGAATTATTGTTGAGAAAGTCCCCACGGAGGTGTTCTTTATTTTTAGGGAGGGGGCGGTATATACAGTAAAGAACAGAGCGTGTGTGTGTGTGTGTGTGTGTGTGAGGCGCCGACAAGCGGACCTCTGGGTGAGAACATGCCTGTCGGCTCAGCGGGGGACCCGGTCCCTCCTTTTCCTCTCCTCGTCCTCCACCGCCTTCTCCGCGTCAACATTTCGTCCTCCCATTTTTATTCCGACTGAATCCGCTGCTACCAACTATTTATAAGGCCCCGCGTTGAGGCGCCGATCGCACGGGGCCCCTCGGCCTGTTGTTTCAGTAATGGCCGCGCCTAACCTCACCAGACGACGCCGCGCAGAGCAGAACCAGAGGGATAATATATTTTTCATTTCGATTGTAGGTCATTAGCCGCGGTTGCATCTCTGCCTCCTGTGGACCGCGCTCTCTGCCCGGAGATCTATCAATGTCCGGCACGCATGTATATACACGCCCGCAGCGCCGCCGGCCGCTGGGATTCAGTTTGTTTTGCTTCCCTACGCGCCTCTCCGCGATGTACACGGTTTTGTGGTGGTCAGTGTGTAGTACGGTGGTGCTGTCTCTCTCTAACGCCGCCTCTCTGTCTCGTGTGTCTGCAGGTGTCTCATGTCCCAGAGGGCGCCACCGGATAGGTGAGTTGTGGTGTATACCTGGTCGCGCCTCAAAAACGCCAAAACTGTTTCTAAAAAAATAAATTAGTTTTTGAAAAATTGAATCTTTTTAAACTTTTGGCAACGTTACCTTTTTAGATATTCCAGAACATTTTTTTAGAACACTATTTTTTAAATCTCCGAACAAAAAATGTTTATTTTTCAAACAAAGAAATTTTTAAAAAATTATCTTGTGGAGTTGGCAGACGTGTAAGTCACGGAGTCGTAGCCCGCCAGGGGCTGCAGTCAGTGTTCTCATGTCGATTCCTTTTCGCCCCGCAGACGCCTCCCCCATAAAACCCTGACGAATCTCCAGTCCGACGCTTGTTACTGCACACACACACATGAGGAGACTTTCTGCCCCGCTCAATCACGCCTTCTCGAACCAACATCGTAAATTATACCGTTTCATTGCCATCGCTGTGTGTATTGGTTCTATTTACTGTTTTTCTTTTGTTTTCCAATTTCAAGGCAGCGCAGTGCGGGTGAACCGCCCGTGTCTCGGTCAGTGTGTGTGTGCGCGGGTCAGACTGACTGGTGCATCTTGAGCCACCCCCCCCCCTTCTCCCCTTCCTTCTACCGTTGATTTTCAGGATAAAAACCCCTTATTTATATGAGATAAATATTTCTCGGGTCACTTAGAGCCGGGCTGCGATTCCCAGGTTCGCTGTGCACCCCGCGGAAAGGGATATACTTTTCCTTGGCGCCACACGCAAATTAGGGAATACGCAGTCAGAGAGAGAGTGAGAGAGGTGGGGGGGGGGGGGGGGGGGGGGCAGAGCGGGAAGACGAAAGTGAGTGAGCGAGAGAGAAAGAGGAAGAGGCCGCCGCGAGGTGGCCGGGCCCACCCGTGCTCTTTTTATTTGCAACCTAATTGAAAAATCCACGCGGACAAAATAAATGACGTGGGAGGGGGAGGGGGGGGGGGATTAGGTAATGGAGAGAAGGTGGGGGGGGGGGGAGGCAGCGCGGGGTGTGTTTTGAAGGGCTGCCCGCACAGACGCCTGCCGTCGAAACGGAGAAGGCGGTGGCGGCGTAAAAAAGAGAGAGAGAGAGAGAAAGGAGAAGGAAATGAGAGAGACACAAGGTTGCGCTCAGAATCAGACAGAGGTTTATTAGAGAAGGCGGTGGTGGAGGCGTTTCGCGCCAAAGGGAGAGGGCGGCGACTGACGCCGCGGTACACCTTCCCCGCTCCCCCGCCCCTCCCCTCTTCGGCTGCAGGCGTGTGCCAGCCGCCCCGCGCGCCGGAGAGGGCTTGTTGATACGAAACGAAAATATGAAGATATGGTCGTATTTTTTATTATTTCCAATCAACGGACGCCGGAATCTGTTTTTTAAAGGGAGAGCGAGAGAGTGAGTGAGTGAGTGAGAGAGAGAGAGAGAGAGAGAGAGAGAGAGAGAGAGAAGGGGGCGAGGTATGAGAAACCTGGCGGTGAGGTGCACTTTGCGCACGCGGGGAGCGCAACGGGCCAATGTGTCCGTTTCGCCACAATATAGCAGGGGCAAAATTGCTTTTCATTGGGAAAATATCAGAATCGTGTGTGTGCATGTGTGTGCGTGTGTTTGTGTGCTGCGATCGGAGTCGCGGTCAGGCATATGTTAGTAGGGCGTCCTGAAAAAAAAACGTTGCGGGAAATTCCTCACAAATGGCCATCATGTTGTTTATTTGTCACTTTTCAGGCACTATACACTGCTAATGTGTGTGTGTGTGTGTGTGTGCGTCTCACGAGTATCGAAATGCTATATGGAGATAGCCATCGACGGCCCGCACGCTGGCACGGCCCCTTTGACACCCACACACACAGCTGCTAATCCGCCGGCCCGGGCTCCTCACCGCCTTGCACTAACATTAGTGCGGGAGCCGCCACCGCCGCCGCCCCCCGTGCTGCTGCAGCTGCCGAGTGCGAGAGAGACGGGACGCCCCGTCTGACTGCGGCAGTGCGATAGAGATGTACGGCGTCTCTCTTGCGCCGCCGTGATGTCGTAGTCAAATGCGGCGCGCGTCTCTGTCGCACTCGCACTGGCTGCCGCCGCGCACGGCCCCGGAGAGACACCCCAAGGGATTAGCACGGCCTCTTCGACGTGCGGCGACGCGCACATCTTTTTTTTTTCTCGAGAGTCGTGGTCGTTGTTGTTCGGCGAATCCGCGTGTGCAAAAGGCATTCGTGTGACTGAAGATGCCGCGCGTGTGTGTGTGTGTGTGTGCTTTCTTGTCAGTGTTTACCGAGACATGAAGTGTCGGGCGGCGGCACACGAGACACAAACAGACAGACAGATCACGCGAGAGGTGCGTCCAGCTAAGAGAGTGTCAGATCTCAGCCGCGGACATTCGCCACGGCTGTCACTGTGGTGCCGCCGCCGCCGCCGCCGCCGCCACGGTGGCTGCGGGACTCATGCAAACAAGACGCGACGCTGAGTGACAGGCGTTGCCAACTGCAGCGCACGAAAACTCTCCGCGTGCTACCAACTGTGACATCATCATCCACCGCCAGCCAGTCTCTCTCTCTCTCTCTCTGTCTTTTTCCCTTTCTCTCTCTCTCTCTTTCTTTTTCTCTCTCTCTCTCTCTCCCTCTCTCTCTCTCTCTCTCTCTCTCTCTCTCTCTTAGAAAATTTCATTGCGCGGAACGAGTCACCGTTTCTGGACGGTACAGTTAGTTTCGTTGACATTTGGAGTGAGCGTTCTCGTTCTGCCATGGCTGTCCCAGCTGGCACACACACACACACACACACACACACAAACAAACTTTACCGCCTAGTCGGAATGATTCACTGTCTCGTGTGTGTGTGTGTGTGTGTGTGTGTGTGTGTGTGCTGGTACGCACTGCTCCGCGAGCAAACAGAAGCCTCATCATCATGACACATGACGTGTGCTCTCTGTGACACCTCAGGTAAACACTCGGCCTAACTTTGTCAAGACAGAATGTGTGTATGTGTGCCGAGTCTATTTACCCGCCGCTTAGGACTGACGAATGACGTCACGGCAGCCAATTCCATAATTATAATAATTTTTTTCCTGGGATTTTTTTTAAAAAAAGTCGTTTTTTGGGGGTGGAAACGAAGTAGATTTTTTTTGTCTGGTGTTTTGAGAAGTGTGCATGTGTTTGTGCCGTCTGGGAGGGAGGGCACCTGGAAACTGACAGTCACTATGAGAATGGTCTCTGACTGACTTTGGGGGAGTGATAGCACGTTAATGAGAGGAGAGAGAGGGAGAGAGCGAGAGAGAAGCAGACAAGCGCCAGCCAGCACCATTTATAACGAAACAATGCGAAGGAGGCGGTGCTATTGTTTAGATGTGTGACAGGCGGTGTGTGATTTGACTGCCGGTGGGGGCGGGGCTCCCGGCGAGAGGCTGACTCCTTATCGTGCCGTCCTTGTCGCTCCCGTGGGACGGGGCGCACCGGAGGGAGTGAGAGGGGTGATGCAGGTGGAGGCGCGGTCTCTGACTCTCTCTCGCTCTGTCTGTCTCTCTCGCGGCCCGCCACTGGTTATAATTGTACTCCCGGACGCTGTGATCCGGGATAGCGCTGGCAAAGGCCGCGGCGCCGGCTGCACACTAGAGCTCGCTCCTACCAAAGAAGAAACTCTCTGCTTTCATTTTCTAAAATACGTTTTAGGGTCGTTTTTTATTTTGCACTGTCGACCCAGACGTACGCACACGCCCTTCCAACACCCAGGCAAATGAGCTGTGACAGAGAGGCGGGCACGGTTCGGAGAATAGTCGGGGATTCGCGAAGAGCTTGTGTGATTCACTGACGAGCGAGAGAGACAGACAGACAGACAGACAGAGACCATCAGACGGACAAATCCCGTCCGGAGCAGCATCATACATACCCACAGTGGAATGGTATTCACGCCATTCGCAATCAGGCTTAAACTGGCCTTGTCTGTCCGGCTCGGATTCCTCAGCGATGAATCCAGTTTGTCACTCCTTTTTTTTTCTTCTGCTTCGCCATTTCTGTGTCTGTGGAGATGGCCGTGCTCCGATATGTCAAAAAGAAAGAAAAAGAAAAAAAGGTTTGTTTCGGCAGTAGCACGTATATTTTTGCCTGAAATTATTCGATGAGCAGTGATACCTGTCAGAGCGATAACTTCACATTTGTCCATTCTGCCTCATTATTTCGTGTTTTTTGGTCTATTTTTGCCGCGGCACGTACAATGCCGACTTTCCACTCTTCAAATTCGCATAATTAAAGAGACGTGTCCGTGCGCTTCCCCTTCTCTTTCTCTCTCTCTCTCCCTCCTCCTACCACGGGAGCCGACTCGAACCGAAAGGGAGCGCGAAAGAGAGATGGAGGAGGGAGAAAGAGAGAGAAGAGTGTCGTATTTTATGATTCTCCGCGAGACAATCCAATAATTCATATATATACACGGAAGCGCGCCGGCCATCCCGCCTCCACCGCCCGCTAAAAGTTTTCGTTGTAGAGAAGGGGGCGGTAATGGGCGAGCAGGCGGTGGATGGGCGTGACGGCGGTAACAGCGCAGAAGGCGGTGAGGGGGAAGCGCATTTCCGTACGCGGACACACCGGCCCAGTCCAAATGGGCTGGCAACAATTTGAGGCAAAAGGGAGCGAGGAAGGCGGAGAGAAGCAGAGAGAGAGGCGGCGGCAGAGTGGTTCAGAAATAGGGAAAGAGTAAGAGAGAGGGACATAGAGGGGTGGCGGTCGGCGTGTTTACTCAGAGGGATGGCGGACACCTGAGATGAGCAGATGTCACACTCTGAAAAAGGAAAATATCTCTCCTCTGAACTGGAAATAAGAGATATACAGCGGTGTTCGCAGCTTCTATTTTTTTTTCACGTTGGCAAAGCGCGCAGCCGCCACTCGCTCGCGACGAAAAAGGGGGGGTTGGCGTGCGGGCAGAGAACGCACTCGGACATGACGGCTCGCACTCGCGCGGGGTAATTGGACAATTCAATTCGTTGGCGCAGTCGGGCGGAGAGCGGGTCATCGAGCGGTGTGTCGCCGCGGAGCTGGTGATGGCGTGCCACTCGGCAGCAATGCGGTCAGCACCTGCGCTTGTACTTAACGGGCTACTCCACACAATTCGCGTTTGTTCCTGAATATTTTCTCGTCTAGTTTGAAAACCGGCTGAATTTTTTTTTTTTGAGCCTTGTGTTGACAACCTGCTATGGTTCCGCGCCGCGGGTTGAAATGATGGAAGTTTCAGATGGAATCGACAAAAATGTGAGATCAGCGAGACTGCCCGCAAAGCCAACGACGCTCTGAAGGGGGAGGGAAGTGGCGGGAGGAAAGTGAAGGTGAAGACGAAAATCAATACCAATCAGAGGGCACCAGGAGAAAGGGGAGTGGGGGAGAGAGAGAGAGAGAGAGAGAGAGAGAGAGAGAGAGGGAGAGAGAGACAGAGAGGGAGGGGGGATGAGGGGGAGGGAGAAAGAGAGAGGCGGCAATCCGAGTAAGACAGGCCCACCTAACGCCGTGAGCTTCATAAAACAGGAGGGCGGTGGGACGGGGGAGGGCGCAGGTGCGTCTCCTCTGGAGATGGACACAAGGCGCCGCGGCGAGAGAGAGAGAGAGAGAGAGAGAGAGAGAGAGGGAGAAAGAGAGAGAGAGAGGGAGCAAGACAGAGGCGGTGTTCCCGCGCTAATTATGAAAGAGACGTAAGCCCTTGAAATGGTGCACCGCCATTAGTAACAGGGGGTGCCAACGCCTCTGCAGAGCGCGAAATTCAAATGAGGGTGAGGGCAAGACATCCTACCAATAAAAGTAAAAAAAAAAAAACTTGATGTATTTTTTGAAAAGTTTAGTATATGGAAACCTTCAATTTTCACCAACGCACTACGGACCCTTCGGACTCCCTTTTTTTTTCCCTTCGTATCCACCGCCCTTTGCTCAGACACGCAGCATTTTGTCTGGAGGGAGCGCAGCAACAAGGGTGCAACAGACTGCTCCCTCCGCTCCGTTTGCGAAAAACATTTGTTCTATTGAATGAATTTAGGAGTCGATAGCTCGCCTGCCGCACGCTAAGCCCCCAGTGCGCTCACTCTCTCATCCTCTTTCTCGCACCCTCTCTCTCTCTCTCTCTCTCTCTCTCTCTCTCTCTCTCTCTCTCTCTGGTGGTTGTTATTGCATTTCCCCTAGGGACAGAACCACCTCCTGTGTACACATCGGGGTGCGACTCCAGACCGCCGTAACTCTCATGGCGCCGGCGGCGCGGCCGCCTCCCGTCTTTGGACACATGGAGGCAATCAATAATGGCTCGTAGCGGGCGCCCTGTTCGCGGGCACGAATACTTCTTAACCGGAAACTATACGCAGATTACATTTCAAATTAAACTGGCAGGCGGTGCGCGCGCCGCCGCCGCTCCCGCCACCCCGACTCCCGCCTTGCCCTCGTCTTGTGTGCATTCTTCCCCGCCCCCTCCACCTCCTCGCTCTACCTCTCCGGGCCCCGCGAGACGGCCAGCGCGGGTCTTCGATTCTCAGCCGGGACTCTGTACATCCCGGGATCTACAGTGTGAGCTACGCCAAGAGACTGCGGTCAAACTGTAGTTTTTTTGCACAAGAAACTTATGTTGCACGGGAGAAAAATTCCTGGGAAATTGGGACAAAAGTGTAGATTTTCGCGACGTTAAAACTACACCTCATGATGAAACTACAGTCTTGTCTTGTTTGAGCTGTAGTTTCACCTCTCGTTCTGGGCGCTCTCTCGGGAACAAAACGACTCGAACGTAATGATATAACATTCATACAATCTTGCTCCGGTCACGATCCCGAGCTACGGCGAGAGAGCTACGGCAGGTTGCGTGCGGAATACTGGCTGTCACATCAAGTCGGAAGGGTTGGCGGCGCTGGCGGCGCTGGAGGGGGCGGGCGCGAGTGGCTGCCGAGCATGGAAGCCTGAGTCAATATTCAAACGATATTCCATCGCACGTTCTCGTTTTGTGTGTTTGGGCCGGCAGTAACAGTGCAGCCAACTCGCCGAGTCACGCCACGGCTGCACGCACCGAGGCACCTGGAGACTTGCAGCAGCAGCAGCAGCAGCAGCGAGGGTTAATGTAGAATAAAAGAGGAATGTCGCAGTGTTTACGAATAATTTGTAAGGTCGATACTTTTAGCGGCTTTTTTGCAAGAACTTTAGGAAGCAAGAGAGAAAAATAGAACAGAAAATTTTTCCACGACCAAAAAATTTTACCATATATCTGAAAATTGACATCAAATATAAGTTGTGGCTCCAAAATAAAGAAAAAAGTCTAATGTTTTTAAAATGTTTTTGTCACCCATATTTTTTTTAGTCAGTCACATGTATTTTTCATCATCCACAGTCTAGTGCGTGTGAGCGCGCCACGGGCGAGCAGCGTTCAAAGGGGATCCGTTGTCGCCTGGCAAACCCGTTAGTACCACAACGCACCGGACAGAGGTCGGCCGGCGGCAGCGGAACGCGTGCAAGAGCCACTTCCCTGTGCCGCGGAATCTCTTCGAAATTGAATTACGGCCGAAATGTGTCTGGCGCTCGGACGGCCACGCAACCAGCACCGCGTCCTACAACTTTATAACACTCGTGTCGCACCGAGGGGGGAAAACGGGTACGCGTCATCGTGTACCTACAGATGTAAACAAAAAATCATTTATGGCAATCGGGGGGGCCGTTATTTATGGGACAACGGGGCCGTGCGCGAGCACGGCTGCGGCCCCGCAGTGCAGACTTATACGGGGGGTGAGGTCCGCAGCACGCCACCGAAAGTCCAGCCGGGGAACTCTGACCGGCGGGGGTATATGGTGGCAGCCTCCAGGCGGACTGGGGGCACGCGGGCAGCGCCGCTGGACATCCCGAACTTAACTCTCTCTCTCTCTCTCTCTCTCTCTCTCTCTCTCTCTCTCTCTCTCTCTCTCTCTCTCTCACTCTCTCTCTCTCTCTCTCTGACCATTTTCCACAATCAGAGTGCAGAATGAGCATCGATTTCATTTATATTTCCTCGCCGCGAGTACCTCTCTCCCTCTCTCTCTCTCTCTCTCTCTCTCTCTCTCTCTCTCTCTCTCTCTCTTTCTCTCTCTCTCTCTCTCTCTCCCTCTCTCCTGCCGACACGCAACGGCGATATATTTCCCAGTCCTTCGGGGACGCCAATAACTCGCTTCCCACGGCGAGGGCCGGCCGCGACGCGTCCGCGCGCGTTGTATGGCGAGTTCATCACGACCTCGCGAGTACTACACGTCCAGCGTGCCCCGAGATTCTCATACGCACCTCTCCCTGCTCTCTCTCTCTCTCTCTCTCTCTCTCTCTGTCGTTGACTCTCGTTTTATTTCTCTCTCTCTCTCTCACACACACACTACACGGCGCCGGTGTGTCTCCGTCCCTTAGCCCCCTCTTTTGCACCAAGACCATCTCTCTTTTTGTTTTCGCCTTTTTTTTCAAATTTTTATCCGGGGAAAGGCCGGCTTGGACGCGTTCGAATATTTGTCGAACACCTCTCTCTCTCTCTCTCTCTCTCTCTCTCTCTCTCTCTCTCTCTCTCTCGTCTGACTCTCACAACTTTGTTGAGCCCGAGTCGTCCTGACATCCAACGCACACTCAGGCACACAGTACGGAAAAGGTTTTAGAGCTCGGCGCGAGACAGGGGAGAGAGGGAGTGAGAGAGAGAGAGAGAGAGAGAGAGAGGGAGAGAGAGAAGGGGGAAGTGACCGGGTCCTGGCGCAAGGAGGAGCCGCGTTCGTTTCTCTGCACAAACAGAAGAAAAAAAAAAGGTCAGACCATAAAACCGCACGAAAAATACGCAGACATGCAGCTGCATAACCCATCTTTCCCCATTCTGTCCTCCCCCCACCTCTCTCTCTCTCTCTCTCTCTCTCTCTCTCTCTCTCTGACGTCGAGTTCGCGCGGCGGCGACGGCGTCAACCCCTCGAAGTGTGCGACTGGCCGCCGCGAACACACACACACACTCAACGAAACGCAACAAAAAGCTGGATAAAATATTTTTTTATCGTTTCTTTTTATTTTTCACTTTATTTTTTATTTTTTGAGAGACAAGCCACGCGGCCGCCACCATCGCGGCCAGCCGCCTCTGTTTATGAGGTAAACAGAGCCGCGGCAACTGATATCAATAAATATATGGGGGTTTTGGGGAGGAAATCACCGTTTTTGGGCTGTTTAGAGGCAATCGCACGCTCGAGTGACCCCGTCATGGGGGGAGGGAGAGAGAGAGAGAGAGAGAGAGAGAGAGAGAGAGAGTGGTGGTGGTGGCTGTTTGTTCTTTTATTTCGGGTCTCTTTCCCCCTCTCTGGTGGTGGCGGCAGTGGACACCAGTTCGAGGGGGAGGTGACCGTAGGTCTCTTGACCCCGTGGTGGATGTGTGTGTGTGTGCTCCAGTTTTATTCCGGGTCGCGTTCGAAATTGAGCACCCTCCCTTGCATCGGAGTAACCTCTTTCCCTCTTTCGCTCGATGCTTTTCGGCCACCGCCGCCTTGGAGGCGCACACACCCGGCCTGTCTACAACTTCCGGTTTCGCGAGCGCTGTGCGCCTTCGCTTTCCGCTGCCGTGGACTACAACTACACCACGACCACAACTTCACCAAGACTACAACTACACCGCGACTACAACTGCTTCCCACGGCACGAGAGCTCTCCCCCCGCCTCCTCTTGCCGGCCACGCTTCGCCCACGCGCCACGTCACTGCGTTCGGAAGCACCGCAGACCGTCTTTGTCGCACTCGCCCCGTCCGGGTGTGTAAGACAGAGAACGCCAGCCCTTGCCTGGCCCCGCGTTGCATCTCCCTCCCTCGGCCTCGCTCCCCTATCGCACCGTCTCACTCACTCTCTCGCTCTCTGCATCGGAAAGGCGTGCGCAGACATAATGATTCCTGATTAGTGCCCCACGACGAGGACAGCAAAAGTACAACAACTCCCGTCCTCTCAGTTCGGTCTCGAGGAATAATTTAAAGTTTTTGCGGAAGGAGAGAGAGAGAGAGGAGAGGTGGCGGCTGTCAGTTCCGTGCCGGTCTGCTGTCCTTGTCGTCTGAAAAAAAAATATTACAAAAAGTAAATCGAAAACCAAAATTCAATACTTTCCACGACGTATATTGTACACGGCTGTCGTAGCAGTTCAATGTAAGATTTGCCTTGTCATTCTCTCTCCCCCCATACTCTCTCTCTCTCCCTCTTGCCCACCCCTTACCCCTATCCCAACCACCCTCCCCTGCCGCCTGCACTCTGGTCCCTCACCACCTCGGCAGCATCAGAGATATCCTTGGCAAACATCACCATCAAAAGCAATAACATATCCAATTTCAATTGTCCTCATTGCACGGATAGAGAGAGAGAGAGAGAGAGAGAGAGAGGTACAACCCTTGGCTGAGCCTTTCTGTCACACCCCCCACGGAGCTGGGCACGTGTGGACGTGATCCAGTTTTCATACACCAATTATCGTGCCGTCTTATATGGTCCGGGAGGTCCTCTGACGGAAGGCCTCTGCTCATGACATGCAGCCGCCCCCGTCCCCCAGGGGAGTCCGCCACTGTGATTTTGGCAGGGACTGTACAGCACAACCCTTTTCCCTCTGCAGTGTAATACGACTCTGGCAGCGCGGGCGGCCGGGTACACTGCCGCCCAAAACTTCTCGACGACTCCGGAACGAAGAATGACAAGCACGCCGCCGCCGATTGAGAAATCTCGCTTCTTTTTTTTCTTCTTCTCGAACTTGTCAAACCCCGCCCGCTCTCCGCGGCAACCTCTCCCGTCATCCTGTTTCTCTCTCGCTCTTGCACTCTAGAACAGCATCAGTCAGACATCTCTCTCTCTCTCTCTCTCTCTGAAAGGAGAAAGAGGGTGGCACGGGATGACGATTGAAAAATAATAATAAAAAGAGCTCTGAAAGGAATCATGACAACTCACCCCTTTTGCGCAGGGCAACCCTCTCTCTCTCCCTCTCTTTCTCTCCCTCTCTCTCTCCCTCTCTCTCTCTCTCTCTCTCTCTCACTGCGACGACCCCTGCACGGATGAGTCTGCAGCCCGCTGGATGTACTTTTGTCGTGCGAGATGTAAAATAAATAATAACCCTACTCCGGCCTCCATCCACCGCCTTCTAGCGCGAGCGCCAGCCGCGTTCATAACTCATGTCGGCGGCGAAAACTGCAAGCCATTCTCTGCCTGTTGTCGTCTATCGGCGTCTCTCGAATGAATCGGAGAGGGCGGTGAGTCGGGGAAGCGAGGGAGAGAGCGAGAGAGGCCTGTGCGTCTCTGTTTTTTTTTTTAACTGAACACCTTTTGATTTTGAACAGTTTCGCGCGCCCTCTTGTGCTGCTCGACGACTGACCGCACTGTTCATTCATCGAGGAGTGTCTGTGTCTGTGTGTGTGTGTGTGTGTATCAAACCACATCAAAGGCAGCGAGTTTATGCTCGCGTCGCCGCCCGGGAGCGGCCGGGGTGCCGCCTAGCAGTTGCGCCGGTCTGTGCCCCACGCCGGTCCGTTTATACTCTGCTGTGCCGACTGATCTGAAAAGAAGCAGAGAGAGAGAGAGAGAGAGAGAGAGCGAGAGAGATAGAGAGAGAGAGAGAGCTCTCGGACATCGCCACACGCCCCGTGGCGTGAGGTCTTGCAGATTATTTAGATAACCTTCTCCATACCAAATGATGTTGAAACCCTACAAAGTTGGAGATGAAAGCCATAAGTCTCGTGGGTGCCGCGTGGATGCGGGAGTGAGAGAGGGAGAGTGAGTGAGAGAGACAGAGAGATCCCCTCCCGTTCCCTTATTCCCTCATGTCTTCCTCGTCCAGCCATGTAAGACATCCCAGACGCGCGCGCTCTGCTGTGCCCGACGGGAATCTCTCTCTCTCTCTCTCTCTCTCTCTCTCTCTCTCTCTCTGCGAAAGAGTTGGAAGCGGACGATGCGTCTGCCGGCCTAACCTAACCTGCTCGGTTTGTTGCAGCCGCGCCGGCCGGCCCACCAAGCGCATGCCGCTGGGGCTCGGGCTGCCCGCTGGACTCCAGGGCCACCCCGCCGGACTCCAGGGCCACCCGCAGCTCAAGAAGCACCGGCTGGAGAACGGCGACTTCACCCCCTTCGAGAACGGACACCTCTCAGGTAAAAGAGCACGTGCTTATTTTTCATACCTTTTTGTATTGGAGGTGTGACTGTTATTTTTTTTTCGTTTGAGTGTCTCGGAAACTCAAAATCAATTTTTCAGCAATTTCAAAAACTATTGAGAAAAATATATAGAAATTTGAAATAAATATCAAGATTAGAAATTCCGACTCATTGACTGGTCGAGTGCAGGAAAGCTTCAAATGGTATTTTATAAGAACTAAATTGCAGTGGTCGAAAAAAAATGTATGAAAAATAGTGAGGTAGTTCTGTGATTGGCTGAGAGGGTTGTGCTACGGGCTGCAGGGGGGAAGGTAATGGGTCCGGGACCGCCGTTTCCGAAATTCGAGACCCGGGCGGCAGCGAGCGGTGAGCTCTCGGCGACAGGGGGGAGTCTTGGGGCTCCCGATCAGATGAGCGGCCTAATCCACCAATCGGATAGCAGTCACGGGGGAGGGAAGGGGTGAGGGGAGGGAAAGTCAAGGGCGAGAAGGAAAACAGAAGGGAAATCTTGGGGGTGGCGGACCCCAAAACCACACGCGCAGCGCATTCGAACCGCAACGTCACCGATTCGCCTGCGACGGTGTGCGTGCGTGCGTGTGTGTGTGTGTGTGTACGTGCGTGCGTGGGTGTGGAAGAGAGAGGGGGAGGGGAGCGTGGGGTGGCCACGTGCGGGACCCACACTTTTCTCCGTCTTTGCCTCCTTTTCCACCGCCCCTCCCGGCGGATCTCCGCGACGCCTCGGGACTCCGCGAGATGCTGGAAAAGGGGAGCGGTGGTGACGACCCAAAGTCGAAAATCAGATGAAAACACTTGAGAGGGAGGGAGAGGGGAGAGGGAGGGAGCGAGCGAGTGAGGAAGGGAGAGAGAGAGAGAGGGAGAGAGAGGGAGGCGTATTTGCACTTGGTCACGTGACGTGCTGAAAAGCGCATCTCCCCAAGGGGCTGTAAGGAGCCCCCAGGGCCTGTCGGAGGGGATGTGAGAGATCCGGCGGTACCAACCCACAGCCGACGTTCGTAGTTTTAGAGCACGGAGTTCGAAATCTATATCTGGTCAAGGAATATGAGATATATATTTTGAGCATTGGATTTTTCCCTTGTCCCTCCTTTTTTTTTGCGGTGTGTAAAGGAAGGTCCTCGGGGACGACGGGAAGGGTTAGGCGCTGCAAAGGGTTTCACAGGGCAGGAAACATCGTGGTGAATAAACAATGACCGGAGAAATGGATTCGCCGAGGGCCGCCATCTGTCGCGCGTACGGGGCAGCGATGTGCCGGTGCCAACGCAGCGACGCGAAAAGCCGCAGCGGCGGCACCAGAGGGGCTGCCAACCGAGCAAAGCAGCGAAGGCGGCGGGGAGAATTGAGTGTGTTGCGCGTTTGCCCACAGGAGCGGACAAGTCGCCGCTGCTGGCGAACGGCTACAACGCGCCCCCCTCGCACCTGCAGGCCATGCAGCAGTTGTACCAGCACCCGCTCATGTCCCCGGGCCTGCCCCCGCTGCCGCCACAGGCCGGCGGCGGCGGCGGCGGCGGTGCGGGGGGCCAGGCGCACCCCGGCCTGCAGCCCCCGCTGCCGCCCGGCGCCGCCAAGCCGCCCGCGGGCATCCCGGCCATGGAGGCGATAACAAAGTGAGTTCCGTGGGGTTGGCGACGCCCCTGCCGGTACTGCTGGATTTCGGAGTTTCTCCACTTCGTTCGCATTCGACGTCTTTCTAACGCCTCCCGTTTTTTTTTTCGTTGCGCCTCGCAGCTGGGAGAACTGCCGAGCCGCCTACGAGGAGATAGTAAAAAATTTAGAGAGGTGAGTAAGTCGGTTGTGTATTTCATTTGTTTTATTTTTTTCACGTCAGCAAATGTAAACTGTCAAACAATCGTTTGCCGCAAAGCTCCCGCAAAGTGACACAGGAAATTAAATCAGGCGAGCGGGCGCGCGGCTGTTCAAAGGGACGGCCCCCGTTTATCCGGCTGTTGTCGTCGGTTAGTTCCCGCCACGCTATTTCATTTTATTTCTGAAACAACTGGCGCGCGCAATAATTTCATTATTGGTCCGCTGCCACTGTCGCCCCCCGCACGCACGGGAGTGGTAGTTTTGCCGGACATTCCAACTTTGCTTTGACGAGGGGGAGCAACATCCCCCGCTGGGCTGATTCTGACTCGCCCGCTGGGGTGCGACGGATCGCCAAAAAGAATGGCAAAACAACGGAGCACATCGAAAACACTGCGACGTGACACTTTTAGTAATTCTCGCGAGTGACTTTGATATTGTCTTTGTTGTAACTCAGAGCGTGGGACAGCGGCTAAAGTGAATCCAGGGCCGGTCAGTGCTCAGTGGCGATCTGACTGAGTGCGAGAGAGACGGGGCGCCCCATTTGACGGCGGCAGTGCAAGGGAGATGCCCGACCGCCGATGTCACGCCGGGCGTCTCTCTCGCACTGCCGTAGTCAAATGCTCTCTCGCGCTTAGCCGTGCAGACACTGCTGGGACTCGGACTTTTTTTCTTTCTTTCCCTGTTTCTGTCAGCAACGTACTGACGCGCGGCCTTCTCGCAACCTGTTGCAGGATACAGCAGGAGCGGGGGGACGGCGAGGGGGCGGAGGGCCGGCCGCGGGACCTGACCTCGCACAACGGTACGTCACGGCAAATTCGGTATGAGAAATCGGTCCGCGGCTTCCAGAAACTGATTTGCGCGCGCATTTTCGAACGTTCGCCGCACACAGGTTCCCCGAACGGACACAGCCCCGTGCTGAACCTGTCTAAGGGCGGCGGCGGCAGCGCGGGAGGCCCGGGCGGCCCGGGGTCGGCGCCGGGGTCCCGGGGCTCGGGCGCGGGCTCGGCCGTCTCCGGGGCCGCCTCGGACAGCGACCCCGGGGCCTCGGACAAGGACGACGACGAGGACGACGCCGTCTCCAACCCCGAGGACGACGACGAGCCCAGGCCGACCGGTACGGCCAAAGCATTTACTGTTGTTGTTGTTGTTTTGGTGAGAGCAGCGGTTTGATGCTCGGCGTGATCTCTGCCCCCGCAGACCTCACTGACGGCCACGGCCCGCGGCTGGGCAGCTCCCCCATGGCGGCCTCGCCGCCGCCGTACGGCGCCACGGCCTCCATGGGGGCGGCCGCCGTCGGCTCGGCCGCCACCGAGTCCCCCAGCGACGAGGAAGGCGGCGGCGGCAGCAGCGGCGCGAGCGGCGGCGGCGGCGGCGCGCTCGGCACCATGGCGCTCCTCAGGAACATACAGCGCCTGCTCAAGGTGGCCGCCGAGAACGCGCGCGCCCAGGAGCGGCAGGTTCACATGGACAGAGGTGAGTCGCGCCGCCGCAGATGGAGGGAGACAGAGCGAGGAAGTTAAACGCCGGGCGGACAGAGAGAAGGTGTCACCGCCGCCGCGGCGCGGGGAATCGAACCCGGGGACATCGCGATGACGTAGAGCGCGTTGACGTTTATGGCGCTGTGTGGGGGAGGTGGCAGCAGGCGGCCGCCCCTGGGGGCCGGTCAGAATGCATCAAAGTGCGGCCGCCCTCCCCCGCCGCCGCCGGCCCCCGCCGCCCCAGCACGTCCCCGACGATCATATCAGAACGCCACCCCCGGCAGCCGACCCGGCAGCCGCCCCCAGCAGCCCCCAGAAGCCGCCCCCGGCTCGGATCAGTCACGGAGGTGAGCGACGTCGCGGGTCCGGCTATGCAAACACTACGGCCTCGCCAGCCAGGCCTCGCCGTGCCGTGTCCTGGTGACGTCACCTAACCTAACCTCTTTAAACTCCGCACCGGCTCGGCGAGAGAAACAGATAGCGTGTGCGAGAGAGACTTTATAGACCGCGTCGCACTCGCTTACACGCCGGCCGTGTTATTGCCGTCTCTCTCGCACCGTGTCGGCGCGGGCGCCCGGGTGCGACGAGGACGAGGATGTGTGTGTGTGTGTGTGTGTGTGTGTGTGTGTCGGGCGCGCCACGCGGCGTATAACCGTACGTCTGCCGGGCGGCGTCGGTCGCACGATCTGCGAATATCGCTCCGGCCCGCTACGGGCGTGTTACAGCGCCCGCCTGCAAATAAGCGGCGACACGACGGCAGCCACCGCGACGCTTCCGCGTGTAAGCTGGCCGTTTCGGGTTCGGAGAGGCTCTGCCGTTGTCTACTTGGGGCTGCCTACCCGAAGAGAGGCGAGCGCGGGACATGACATGGTGGCCGCGTGTGGCGGCACCGAAATGCTCTCTGGACGTGACTGTACCGCCTCACCCTTCCGCCCACGGAGACGTCCGTGCGCGCAGCCGCGGTGCGAAAGTCACCCTCTCTCTCTCTCTCTCTCTCCACATGACGAAGAGAGAGAGAGAGAGAGAGAGAGAGAGAGAGAGAGAGAGAGAGAGCATTTGGCGGACGCAGCCCTCTGCGGGCACCGTATCGGGTGACAGTCGAACAATAAAGGGCAACCTTTTAGCGGGTCCGATGCGCCGCCGCCGTTGACCAGTGATGCTGCGGTCCGGCGGCGCCCTCTCTCTGTCTCTCTCCCTCTCTCTCTCTCTCTCTGTCTCTCTCTCTCTCTGTCTCTCTCGCGCTCTCTCTCTCTCGCTCTCTGTCGGCGTCGCGCTCGCGCACGGCAGGCATTTCAGGTCCGATAGCCCCGAGTGAGAACTCGAGTACCTTGTGTCGCAGGGCCTGCGGTCGCCCCGCCGCCGCTGCGGTCACCGTCTGTCTCTCTCGCACCCGCTGCGCGCGTGCGCCGAGCCCTCCCGCCCCTCTCCCCCCCCTCTCACTCCCACTCCCACAGCAACGCACGCGCGCGGCGAACCCCCCGCCCCCCTCCTTTTTTTCCCAATTTATTACAATTGTACTTTCTGCAGAGTCAACAAGGCCGGCGGGGGCCTTGAGGTGGGATAATTGTTTATTGTAAAGGCGAGTCGTGGGTTCGGCTAATGTAAGGCGATAGCAGTCATCCAATTCCCATAAAGGTACGTGTGTGTGTGTGTGTGTGTGTGTGCGTGCGCGTCCTCATGCAGTCCACACACACACACTGACGAGCAGAGAAATACGCGAAAACGATTTGCAGAAAATTTACTTTCGGTAACTCGAAAATTTGGAGCAAAGGGATCGTGTATACGTCCGTTGGTGGTCAAACATCCCCCTAAATTCCTCCTATTTCACTCCTATTTGAAATTGCGCGCGCGCGCACACACACACACAGACTTGTATACACGCGCGGACGTGCATGTGTGTGTAATACGAAACATACGTGCGCCCCGCACCGACCGTGTCAGCTCCGTAAATCCGTACAAAGTGCGCGAGTAAATCGGTCTCCTCCTCCTCCTGCCGCTGCTGCTCAGGTGTGTGTGTGTGTGCGTGTGTGTGTGTGTGTGTGTGTGTGTGTGTGTGTGTGCGTGTGTGTGTGGCCGGAGGTACCAGCACCGTGCGGTGTACTACCGTGGCTAAAGTGGTACCGTCCGTCTCAAAGCGAAGCTCATCCTTTCTGGGCACACACACACACACACACACACACACACACACGCACACACACACGCACACAAGCATACCATTTTATCAAGTCTGCCAAATGGTGACTTTTTTTTCTTAAGAACTATGCGCGCGGAATCAAATTCCATTCAAACGCGCGCGCGCACACACACACAACACACACACACACACACACACAGCTTGCTCATCTGCAGCGATGTCCTTAACGGCATCTCTGCGCGTCCGTCGATGATTACTTTCGTGTATGTGTTAATTAAAAACCCGGCGCTGAGCACGCGCGCACACACACACGCACACACACACACATGCATTCCGCCGAGAGACCGGAAAGAGAGTCGAATCGAAAACGAAGCGCCGTTTCGCCGATCGACGACGGCTGCGGCGGAGTATCATTTTAGAGAGGGCTTGCGAAGAAAACGACGTAAGTTGCGTGCGAGTCCAGCTGCCTGAGGGCGGCGTGCGGTGCGGCCCATCAGAGTCGACCAAGCGAAGCAGCGCGGGTGCTGATTTGTCCAATCAGGCAGCGAGATGTGCTGGTGATAAATAATGAGTTGGAAGAGGATGCCCCGCACACTCACAGCTGCTACGCCGCTGCCTCTGCTTCGTGCTGTGTGCTTTGCCAGTGCCATTATCCCACCGACACTGTGGCATTTTTTTTCGGCGTAGACTGCTACTGGACAGTTTTCATACGGCAGAGCCCTAAAACAAAATCGTAGGTTTTTTTGAAAAAATATATAAGTATTATACATTTGGGACCAGTTTTAAAAAAAATATTTTCAGGACAAAAAATCTAAGGACGAAAATTTCCAAGATAAAAAAATTTTGGGTTTTGAGAAAAAAAACATACATCTTACATCCAGGATTTCTTTTTTTTTTCTTGCGAGTCACAAGTAACAAGAAGTGGGATCATGAACGAGAGAACGTTATTTTTTATTTTCGTTATTTGCACTTTGTGCGAAGAAACGTTATTCGCACTTCTGCGCCGCGGCTCTCTGAAGCAGTGCGATTAGCATCAATCAGTTAGTTAGTCGTGGCAGCGCGGGCAGTGGAGACATCAAACTGTGGGAGCGCTGGTGCGCGGCACGGCCGGAAGTCGGGCACAAAGTACGCGCCGCTTGCCGCTTACTCGCTGCTCTTCATGGTCGCCTAATAAACCTAAATGCAAATGTGTGTGTCCCTCCCCCGCTCCCACTACTTACTTTTGCTTTGCTCTTTTTCTCTCTTTCTCTCTCTGCTCGCTGCTGCCGCTACCTTCATGACACAGTTCCCTGACTGCGCGCGTGCTGCGAGGTGTTTATTGCCCACGTTCCCCGGGCAGATGCGGAGATAAGGGCCGGGAATACGACTTTACGCCAAATCAATGCACGAGACCGCACCGTTTCCCCCCCGCTAACCTTTCCTCTAATTAGTTTTTTTGCAACAACTATACTCCTTTTCGCTCGCGGCAGCGCTGACGCCTGTTGGGTAGGCAACCCCGACCTGTTCGCTGCACGCGTGTCGTGCGGGCTGGCCTACCCTGGCTGCCGCAGGCGTCCGCGTGTCTAGCTGAGAAGAGCGTCGCCGTTCCGTCTCGAGGAATATGCTGCGTGTGTGTGCGTGTTTGTGAGTGTGTGTGAGTGTGTGTGAGTGTGTGCGTGTGATACCGGCACCTGGCAGCAACATGTTGCGTTATTTTCCCGCGCGAGGGTACACCCGCTCAGCTCTGCTCTAGTCCGTGTGTGTCTGCGCGTCCGACTCGTAAAATCCGCAACGCTAGCGCCGCACAAAGAACTTGCCCTCTCTCTCTCTCTCCTCCCCCTCTCTCCCTCTCTCTCACCTCCTCCCTCCCTCCCGTCTCCTCTCTGACAAGCACCGTGGCTCCGGCAACACTCAACTGCAAATTTTATTCGCGCTCCGACGTGTTAAGTTGTTCAACTCGCGGCTGCGCGTCTGCATGCGAGAGAGAGAGAGAGAGAGCAACAGACAGGAGGGGTTGCCTACCCGAGCAGACAGGAACGGTTGCCTACTCTCGCGGCGGACGGTCGCCAGACGGGGCTGCTTTGCTCAACGCTGCGTTGACACGCCGTCAAATGGGACCCGACAGGCCGGGCGTGTGGTCCCGCGGTGTGGCACACGCCGACGAGGAGATCTCAGTGAGATAGTGTGTGTGTGTGTGTGTGTGTGTGTGTGTGTGTGTGTGTGTGTGTGTCGGACAGGAGGCGGTGGACGGCGGGCAGACGCGGCCAGCCGCTACCTGTTGTAGCTCCGGCGTTGCTGTCCACGCACCTACACAAACACACACACACACAGGGGATAGGCGTTGTCAAAACAGGTCCCTGCTCGAGTCCGATACCCTGCCGCGCTGTCGGGCCGCTGTTGGTGAACAACGACACACACACACACACGCTTACTTATAGATCATTTTCCGTCAAATTAATAAACCGTTTTTGCGCATCTGTTGCAGCCGAGCTCAAGATGGATGTGCTTCGCGAGCGGGAGCTGAAGGAGAGCCTGGAGAGGCAGCTGGTGGACGAGACCCGAACGCGGAGTGAGTACGGCCCCTGCTGTGTGTGTGTGAGAGAGAGAGACAGCGAACTGAGCGTTACGTCATAATAGAACGGTCAGGTAGCGGCTGCCGCCCACCTCCTCTGCCGGACAGCAGCAAGCGACGACAGAGCGCGTCTCTGCGGCCGGGATTCGAACCGTAACGCGCGCACGCTTTCACTTCCGGCGCCGCCGAAACGCCGGGCCCTGATTGGTCGGGAATATGATTGGCGTTCTGCGCGGCCGGCGACATCGTCATTACCTCGCCACCCACCGCCCTCTCGGAGACACAGAACGTTCCGGTCGGCCGGCCCTTTGAAAAGGCTTCCGTTTTGCCGCGCTTTTCCTGCCTCCTCCATTGGCTCGTTTAAAAAAAAACAAGCTGCTGTCGTCACTTCCCGCGTTGTATGGCGGCTAGCGCCGCGACATCGCCCGCTACCTATCATTATTATCATAATTTTTTTTGGGGTGTCGTTTCTATGAAAAACTCAGCGCGCGTGGCAAGGGACAGAAAGCGCTCCCCCCATTTGACCGCGTTGCACCTACACCTCTCTCTCTTCTTATATCTCTCTCTCTCGTTCTGCCTCTTTCTCTCTTTTCTTTTTTCCTTCTGTTTCTACGATCCTCGCGGGAATGTGAGGTTAGGGGGCATCGTGCGTCGCGATGCTGCTGCTGCTGCTGCCGCTCTGCAAGGCGCACAATTAGCCGCACGGGGCGCGGCGCGGCGTAGCAGACGACATTTCCGCGGGGGGCGAAAGGTCAGGACGGTCGTCTGCAAGGCGGTGGCGGCGGCGGTGGCAGCGGCGGCGGTGGCAGCCAGCCCCAAGCCAGAATCAATGTAGCCTCCCCCGGACCCCATTATTCTGATTTGATATCCTCTCTCTCTCTCTGTCTCTCTCTGTCTCTCTCTCTCGAGCGGCCGTCTTGGAAGGCGTTTAAATCGCGCTTTGCAGGGATATGCGCCGAGGAAGGGGACCACGGCGGGCGCAATGACCCACTACTACTGTGTGCGAGCGAGAGAGACAGAGAGAGAGAGAATAACGCAAGGTCTTCCTATTGTGTCTCGCTCCAAAGGCCCCGAGGGACTTCCCCACTCGGCACTGCCCTCTGGTCGTGTGCGGACGCGGGTCGACGGCGGCGACGACGTTTGCGGCGGTCCGAGAGAGAGAGAGAGAGAGAGAGAGAGAGAGAGAGAGAGAGAGAGTCGCCGTCTTAGAACGCGACTAATCAGAATCTGAATGTGGATTTCAGAGGGTCCCAGGGGAGCCCCGGCGGCCGTGGGCGGGTCGCCGTCGTCCAGGGATAGCGCCACTCCGCGCGGGGCCCCCGCAGCCCCCGGGGGCTTGGCGGCGGCGGCGGCGGTTTCCCTGCCGTTTTCCGCCGCAGCGCTTCCGTTCCCCCTCCCTCCTTCCGGGAGTGACCTTTCACTGCGAAATGCCCCATACCCGTCCGGCCGCGCCGCCAGACCATATATCACGTCGGTCACCGACAGGCCGCCACTCGGAGACGACTCTGATTCTGATGCCTTGTGCGGCAGCCAAGCTCCCACAATCAGGCGCAAATATATTACACAAAAAAAAATAATAACGCAAAATTATCATGATTTCTTTTGCTGGTTTTGAAGTTTTACACGGACGATGAAGGACGGCGCCTTGTGTTTTTTTTTTCACCTTTGGTTTGTATCGTGTCGTCTGCCAGCGGAAACACGAAGCGACGATGCCGAATGTGCGACTCGCAGAGAAGTCCAGCGGTGCCGTTAGTTACGGGGGTGTGGCCCGGACGCCCCAATCGCCCGGGTGCTAATGTTTCCGAATGCAAAAGGACTGGGCTCCCGTTTCACCCCCTCCCCCCCTCTCTGTCTCACTCTCTCTCTCTCTGTCTCTCTCACTCTTTGGATTTAATTAAGTCCAATTGCGTCAGAGGCGCGTCGTCTGATCTCGGCGCAGCCAGCCACAGCCCGGGGCGGAAACACAAACGAGAGCAAGAGAGAGAGAGAGGTGGCAGAAAGAAACAGAGATATTCGAGCGGAGCAGGGGGAGGGACAGAGAGAGAGAGAGAGAGAGAGAGAGAGAGAGAGAGATGAAGACAGCAGTCCGTTTTACGGCGGACGTAGCGGAGGAGTAATGCGGGGCGAAGTCTCCGGTCCGACCGTCACCGGACACCCAGAGAGAGAGAGAGAGAGAGAGAGAGAGAGAGAGAGAGAGACGGGGTGAGAGAGTGAGACAGGGACAGACAGACAGCGAGTGAGAGAGAGAGAGAGACGAAAGGGTGCAGTGAGGGTGGCCGGCCTCACTCCTCCAGTAGTCCCGCTTGACGCTCCGTTTCCGCCCCTGCTCTCTCGGTTCGGCCGGGCGACTTCTCATTGTCAAGATGATACACCCTCCCGGGCAGTGTGTTAGTCGGGGTATTACCAGAGGGGCTCACCGACTTGCTGACTGTGTGTGTGTGTGTGTGTGTGTGTGTTGTGGCTCCTGTACTAGAGGGTGCGCTGGAAAACTGAGGTTAGAGGATGCGTATAGCCATGGTTGTTCTGGCAATGCGGCATTTTGACGCCCTTTTCTTTTTCTTCTGCTTTATCATTTCATGTTTAGGATCATCGTCACCATGATCATCACGGTCAGCATCAGGGTCATCTTCATGATCAAGATCATCCACATATCTAGTTCTTCCTTTTCCTCCGACATGCTCGCCGCTCGCTGACTTTGCGCCGCATTCGACTGCCCATACGTTTCGGGATCGGTTTCCCGGCCGCGGCGCCGAAACGGCCGCGGGCTCGTTAATCCGTCTGCATCACACCCGTTAATGGGCCGTTCCGCTTCGCAACAACGGCCGCTTCGCAAACACCGCCGCCGCGCGCGCCCCCTCGTGGCCGTCGCGTGCACTATGAGGGCGTTCGTCAAATGGCACGGCGCAGCGGCGTTTGATGGAGTCGTAGTGCACGCGAGCTGCTCGGAGATCGCGAAGGCGGTGACAGTATGAGAGACGTGCGCGGCGGCGTCGGAGCAACGCCGCGAACCGCAATTTGTCATACAGTATGTGGCCGCATCCCCCTGAAACACAATCTCCTTGGCCGTGTACGGCTGCCGCGCGACGCTGCGGTGTAATTGAATTAGGTCCAGTGAGGCGTCCTCTGAGAGAGAGAGAGACAAGGAATGAAATAAAAGAAATGGGGACCGGTGGGGCCGATATGTCGGTATGTGTCGATGTGTGTGTGTGTGTGTGTGTGTGACGGGACTAGATGCATCGTATCACTTTCCCGCAGATGAATAACCCTTTGTCTCCGAAAGAGTTTGGAATGTTTGACGTCTAGTCTACGGAACCTGGCCTACGACGACATACTACAGTTAAAACCACAGTACCCAAATTGTAGTTCGACAGTCTGTTTTTTTTTTTTTTTTGCAGTTGCTGTTGATGCGGAAAACTGTATGTTTTCTGTACAAAAAATACAGTTTGACTGTAGTTTGACGTTGTCGTTAACGAACGTGTTTTTTTTTTGTCTTCTTCTGTTATCAGTGCTGTGGCAGAAGCGGCTGCAGAAGGAGCGGAAAGCCCGGAGACGCCTGCAGGAGCAGCTGGAGCTGGAGATGAAGCGGAGAGCCCAGCTGGAGGACGCGCTCCGTGGCGCAGTCGGCAACGGTACGTTCCTCGTGAGTCGATGGTTCGTGGTTCGATCCCAGGTCGCGGACGTTTTTTCTCTATAAACGTTAACACTTCAAGGGAAAAGATGTAACAAAGCTCGTTTCAGTTGATGCGTGGAAAGGCGGGAAATATAAAAGAGGCGAAAAAAAAAAGAAGTCGGCCATTGATTCCTTGCAGGCCCGTTGCACCGAGGTGCATCGAGGACGCTGTCAGTCGGTGACTGATTTGCCTTTAGCTGCCTTCCTCGGTGCTCTTGTGCAACTCGAAACCCTCTGCGGCCTTGTGATCTGTGTGTGTGTGTGTGTGTGTGTGCGTGTCTGCATACGTCACATGTCGTCGGGGATCGGAACGGAAAATGCGAACGGCTCTCTGATACGTTCCGACGGACCCAACTCGTGGACACGTCACCGCCGCGCGGCGTTGCCCGAAGACGGAATCATTCCGAATCTTTTTTTTCTTTTCCCTGCACCGTTGCGGTGCGCGCTCAAGTATAAACCTAACCTGGAGTGTGCAATGCAGAACGCGCGCGAGAGAGAGAGAGAGAGAGAGAGAGAGAGAGAGAGAGAGAGAGAGAGAGAGAGAGAGGGAGATCCATCATCAATCATCTCCCATCTCCGTTCCGCCGCACCGCGCTGCCGCCCCCTCTCCGTCTCTCTTTCTCTCTCTCGCACACTTTTCTGCGCTGTATACTTGAGGTTTCCACCCCCTTGGCGGAGGCGATGGCAGAGAGCGCCCTCTTGCGGCCGCGTCGGCGTCCCGCGTCCCGCGTGGTGGGATATGTCGTTACCGCGCGAAACCCGAGTCGGCCGTGTGGCGACGTGCGGCGGCCGGTGCTCCGTGAGACACCGGGCAGAGATGACGGTCATCACCCGTAAAGGGCAGTGCAGTGCTCATAAGGTCCGTGCCGAGGGCGCACGCGGGGCCGTCCATTTCATTATGGGACGCCCTTTCCGATCACCGTAATGATACAGTTTAACGGCGGAGAGAGAGAGAGAGAGAGAGAGAGAGGGGGGGAAAGAGAGAAGGGGGGGGGGGGGAAACGA
Source organism: Megalurothrips usitatus (assembly GCA_026979955.1). Taxonomy (NCBI): domain Eukaryota; kingdom Metazoa; phylum Arthropoda; class Insecta; order Thysanoptera; family Thripidae; genus Megalurothrips; species Megalurothrips usitatus. The sequence goes on from CM049607.1 coordinate 4,526,099, forward strand.
ATGAATAGATCGCCCGCGCGCAAAATTACAGCGTGCGCACGACGGGGCCGCATGTTCATTTGTGACACAGGAAAATTGTGTATTGGCCGTCGTACAAGATGGCGGCGGAGTCTGTAATCAGCCGCGGACAGTGCGGTACCGGGCGGCGGGCAGAGCCGGCCGCCTCGCCTCGCAGCCTTCCCTAATCCGGCCGCCGCCGCTTAACTGAATGGGTCACAAAGATGGGGCTGTCCGCTTGTGGGTGCAGCACTGCCTCGCGGGAACAAGAGAGAGCGTGGGGGGGGGGGGGGGGAGGTAGAGAGAGAGAGAGAGAGAAAAAGCGAGAGGAAGAGCGAGAGAGAGAGAGAGAGAGAGAGAGAGAGAGAGAGAGAGAGAGAGAGAGAGAGAGGGGTTTCGCATGCCAGGCCACAATAGCCGCCGGGTCCCGTGACTTCCAGAGCCGGTGCCAGTGTGTGTCCCTCAGCGTTGTTGGCAATAAAGACGTTTTTTTTTTGTTCTAAAAACAGAAAAATTTCTTAATACATGTTCAAGGAAAGAAAACCCTTGAAATAATTTTTCTTAGAAAGAACCAGAAAGATGAAATTTTAATATTTTTTTTTCTACAGTAAATAATTTTTGAGCCGCGGTTTTTTTTTTTTAGATTTTTGAAATGTTTTTCAAAATGAAAATACGCTCCCGAATCATTGTCATTTTTCTTTTTGAAACGAACGTTGGTCCACTTGTGATCCGTTCCAGATGCGAGGGACTCGGACGGTGACAGGAAGGACGAGTCGCAGGAGCGGCAGGCTGTCCACGGCTCGCCGCCGCCGCCGCCGCACGGCCACCCCCAGCAGCCACAGCCGCCGCAGCAGCCACCACCGCAGCACCACCGGCAGAGCCCGCACAAGCACCCGCAGACGTCCCCGCTGCCCGACAGAGAGCGCCAGTCGCCAGCCATTCTCGGTGAGACCGAATACTGCCTCCCGCTCCTTCTCGCTTACGGATCTCAGCCGACGCACCGCGCGGCCTCGTTCTAATGTCCGGTCTCATGTCTCGCTTCCAGATTCGCGGGCCAACTTCTTCAAGAACTCGGTCCTGTTTGGAGGAGCGTCTTAGTGCCGGAGATCGCGACGTTTTCGTATTTTTTAGACGAATGTAGGTTATTTGATTTATCGTCTGTTAAGTGCCTAGTCCTAAATTTTAAACGCGTTCAAAACTTGATTATTGTGTTGCCGATGGATGTTTAATTAGAACTGAAGCAGTTTCCTTTCGAGCTGTTAGATTGTGATCTCTTCTTATACTGTATTTTAGCTCCGTATTGTAAGGTTTGACGTTAGGCTGGTCTGCTCATTTCAAAATCGTTATTCAGCACACACGACCTGACTCGCTGATTTTTAATCGATTTGAATGAACAGAGTACAATTCTTAAAAGTTAAGTTATTTGTATCGTATAGATGTACCACTTGACTATGACAAATTATTTTATATGGGGATTTATGGATGAACAATGTAAATAGAAGGAGGGGAATGAAACTTAGACATCTGCATTTTAACTACAGTATCAACCGTTGTATTGACCGAACAAAACGTCATAATTCTCAAGAAACTCCGTAATTGTATTGGGTACCAGAAGAAAGGTCACTGCAGAATGCCAGGAGACTTGGATGTAATATTTATTCATATTTAAGTTCTGTATACTTACGTTTAATGGGTGAATGATCGTCTTAGTATTTACAGTAAATGTGAAGCACACTGCCCCAAACATGTGTTCCCAATGTTAAAAATAGTGTAAATATTGTGACGTACCTTATAAAGATAGTGTTAACAAAGAGTAAACGCCTCCGATTCGCTAAGGTACGATACGAAATTCTTCCTATTCTAAGCAATTTTTGTGATACTTATTTACGCGATGATCTATATTTATTAGCATGACAAGGTTATTCTAGGAGCGTTGTTATTTAAAAAAATTATATATCGCTAGCGGCTTTGTATGTTAACGTAGTTACATCATCAATTGAGACCTTGAGAAACACAATTTGAAAATAACAAAAGCGTAAGGGTCTCCCCTGTACATATAAATCAACATACAATTTTTTTTCTTTTTTCCCCACGCAGCGATTTCGTGCGAGCCATTTTTGTCACTGTTTAATTGTAAATTCTTTGTTACTTGCAATTCATTATTATGTGGACGTGCTTCTGCGGGTAGATGCGCGATGAGTAGTCGTGTACCAGTTGTCAGGAAGACCCGAGAAAGATTTATTAAAGAAAACGATGTATTACATTTCTTTGTTTTTTTTTTATTTATTCACACCCGAAACACACAAACACGGTCAAAAACACGACTCGAACTTGGCGCGCCCAGAGGCCACGGCGCGTCCGCGGGGCGCCATTGGTCGCGAGCGCGGAGCCCCACAGATGTCACCGCCCCCCTTCGTGCCATTGGAGTTCTCCGTTCCGATTGCGGTACGGCTGGGTGGGCGCGGCGGCGCCCGGCGAGGGGCGCGGCCCGCGGACCCCGCGAGGGGCGTCGCCGCCGGCGCCGTGGGGCGTCGAGTGGAGGGGGCAGACAGACAGTCGGCACGGCGCCGTTTGCACTGGCGCCGCTGGTTGGCTCGCCGGCGCCCCACCCCACGCAGCGCCCCCGCAGCCCCGGACTGTCGCACGGCTGAGAGGTGGCGTCCGCGGGAGCCCCGACCAGACCAGCTCGACGGGCCCTGCAACAAGTACAAAATAATAGCAAAGACCTGGTGAAAGGTCCTGTCAAAAAAAACACGCTCACGCCGGGAGGGTAGGCAGCACAACTTGCAGCACACGTTAAGCCCTCCTGTGCAAAAAAACCACGGGTGTTTTCGAGCAACCAAGGGTGGTTTTGTGCTATGTAGGACCACCTCTATCTCCCATATCAGTTTCATCGAAATCGGGAACACAAAATTTTTTTCCCCCAAAAAAATGGTAAGGCTATAGCCTTTGCATTTTTCCGATTTTGGACAGGAAATGAAATTTCGATTTTTCTCTCGGAATGTGTTTGGACCGATCCCTAGACGTCGTTCCGTCATGAAATATGTGCCGCATGGCCCTTATGGCTCCGGAAAATACGAAATAAAACCACGCCCACGCCGGAAGGGTGGGCAGCACAAGTTGCAGCACACGTTAAGCCCTCCTGTGCAAAAACCACGGGTGTTTTCGAGCAACCAAGGGTGGTTTTGTGCTATGTAGGACCACCTCTATCACCCATATCAGTTTCATCGAAATCGGGAACACAAAATTTTTTTTGCCAAAAAAATGGTAAGGCTATAGCCTTTGCAATTTTCCGATTTTGGACAGGAAATGAAATTTCGATTTTTCTCTCGGAATGTGTTTGGACCGATCCCTAGACGTCGTTCCGTCATGAAATATGTGCCGCATGGCCCTCATGGCTCCGGAAAATACGAAAAAAACCACGTCCACGCCGGAAGGGTAGGCAGCACAAGTTGCAGCACACGTTAAGCCCTCCTGTGCAAAAACCACGGGTGTTTTCGAGCAACCAAGGGTGGTTTTGTGCTAAGTAGGACCTCCTCTATCACCCATATCAGTTTCATCAAAATCGGGAACACAAAAAAAATTTTGCCAAAAAAATGGTAAGGCTATAGCCTTTGCAATTTTCCGATTTTGGACAGGAAATGAAATTTCGATTTTTCTCTCGGAATGTGTTTGGACCGATCCCTAGACGTCGTTCCGTCATGAAATATGTGCCGCATGGCCCTCATGGCTCCGGAAATGCGAAAAACACAACGTCCACGCCGGAAGGGTAGGCAGCACAAGTTGCAGCACACGTTAAGCCCTCCTGTGCAAAAACCACGGGTGTTTTCGAGCAACCAAAGGTGGTTTTGTACTAAGTAGGACCTCCTCTATCTCCCTCTCTCTCCTCTCAGCCGTCTAGGAAACGGCATCATCATTGGGACGAGACGACTTCGGGGCTACTGCCGCTGAGTCATACCCCACTGCAGTCACTGGCCGCCGACAATGAGGCGGACTGCTCGCGATGTGTCATAAGCGGTCTCCATCTCTTATTAATAGCGGCAAACAATCTGATCACCGGTCGGTAATCACAACCACCACCGCACCACTGGTTTCGTTATTAGCAGTTATCATTCATTAGCAGTCATCGTGTTTGCAGTTCTCCTGTGCGACTGTCTTTTGTCTGCGGCCCCCCCGCGACGGGACCTCTGCGACCACGTGCCCCCGCGGGTGCGCTGCGAATAGCGCGAGATACGTTCCGGACAGTCACGATCCCGAGTCCGCTCCTGAACGGAGAACGTAAGACACTGTGGGAGATGTCAACCGGCGCGGCGAGTGGCGCTCTCATACGCGCCCTCGTTAAGCGACCCTAACCTCACTTCTGCGCGCGGGTTTCCGACCGCGCGACCAGTTCGTCTCAGACGACTTTTTTTACACACACTTTTCGTGCGAGAATCTCAGTTACAAGCGGCTGATACGGCTTATCGCAGCACTGTTTCCAGCACGGCATTACAGACAGATCCGTAACACCATTGAACAGCGAAGGGAGGCAAGACGAGGGGGGGGGGGCGGTTTTGAGAAACTAATTCATCTTCCGTCTCTCTCTCTCTCGCGTTCTCCTACCAAAGGAAACGACGACGGCCCTCCTCTCTCTCTGTCTCTCTCTCTCTCTCTCTCACACAGGCAAGGCACTGTGCCGCGCGGCACCCAAATAGTAGGCAAATTTCGTTACAAATCCGCAAGTCACCCTCCTTCCCTTCTCCTGCTCCGGTGGCGAGCGCGCAATGATACGGCCCCATCAATCATAATAAAAATCCGCGGCCGCGGCCGATAGCTGCGTAGCCGCGCGCGGTGACTTATGCCGAGGGGAGCCGAGCCACAAAGACGCCGCCGCCGCCGCCGCCGCCGCCGCCGCCACTGTGTAATCTCCATTGGCGGACGGGAAACAGTTGAATGGGGGAATAAAAATGCATTAAAAGTCTCTCTCCGCGAGAGAGAGAGAGAGAGAGAGAGAGAGAGTGAGTGAGATTTGGCCGCCCTGTCGTCGGGACGGCACGTCGTCCTCGTCGGCGCTTTGCTCTGAAACACACAAGTTGGCAGCGCAGTGATGGAGTGGATATGAAACTGCGCTCTGCGACGCGCCGCCGCTGCCGCCCGCTGCCGCCGCTGCGGCTGTTGTCGCGTCACCGAACGAGAAAATGTGTAACGGGCGTTCAAGAAGGCGGCGGCCAGATGCAAGTGTGCAGAGTCGGGCCACGAACGGGAGGAAGCGGTGCGATTTTATTTTCAAGTTTTCAAGTGGGAACTTAACCAAAAAAAAAGTTGGAATCTTGATACAAACTTATAAAATTTCAAAATGTTGCACATCATTTTTTCTTTATTTTTTTCGAAATATTGTTTGCGTTCTCTTTATGGAACAGAGAGTACTTTAAATGAGTTCAAATTTTCAACAACAAAAAAAAATGAAACTGAACAGCATCGAGGGAATGTCACAGAGGCGACAGAAACGTAAGGCCAGCGAGTCTGCGAGGCCAGTGGGGCACCGCGTGAGGGAGGCCAGAGTGAGACACCAAGGATTCTTCCTCTCTGTCGCACCTCGTTGACAACCGCACACAGTGAGTCGACACTTCGGTCCCGAACAACGGGGACGTCCATCGGGCGGTTATGGAGGTGGGAGAGAGAGAGAGAGAAGGAAGAGAGAGAGAGAGAGAGAGAGATGTAAAGGGAGTCAAAGGTAGGCCACGAGACAGAGAGAGAGAGACAGAGGAGCGGGAAGAGTGAAAAAGAAACACAATGCAGCGGTGCGACATGATCTAGACCGCCACCGCGAAGGTATGACTCTATGAAAGGGAGAGTGTTTCCAATTCCACGCCAAGGACCGTCGAGGCCGCGCCGTGTGGCCGCAACAGCAGCGGCAGCCGCTCCCGCCAAACATCATGCAATGCCACTCCGAGTTTCCGGTCCGTTTCCCGCCCGACAAGGCGGCCTCGACCAAGCGTCCACGGTGTACACGCGCCCCTCGCAGCCGCAACTGCTGGCGTCCAATTCGAGCAACCGAGGGCGGTTGTGTACTAATTAGGACCTCCTCCATCTCCGATATCAGTTTCATCAAAATCGGGAGAGCTAAAAAAAAGGCCAAAAATGGCAAGGCTATAGCCTTTGCAATTTTCACGATTTTGGTCAGGAAACAAAACTTCGATTTCTCGCGCGGAATGTGTCTAAACCGACCTCCGGACGTCGTTTCGACATGGAAAGTGTGCCGCGTGCCAGTTTTTATTTCGCATTCGAGGTTCAAACGGCGTCACAAAAAAAAAAAAAGAAATCGGAATACTGTATCGAGGCTGCTGCTACTTTTGCTTTGAGAACCGACCCCGGCACGGGGGCACGTTCGAACGCGCGCGACAAAAGGCGGCGGGCGCGTGACGGTGGGGCGCTGCGGTCGGTGGCGGTCGCTTCTGTGTCGCACACGCGCCTCCTTCGGGAACGGATAACCATCATCGCGGCCGCCGCATTGTGCGGCGAGCCCCCGCCTCGAGTCGCCAGGCGGCAGGAGGCGCAACCGCCGCCGGCGTGACAACTGTCTGCGTCGCACTACTTCATCCGCGTGATGGATCAGCGCGCGTCTCTCTCGCACGCCGTCTCTCTCTCTCTCTCTCTCTCTCTCTCTCTCTCTCTCTCTCTGTTCGTCTTTGGGATTTGCATCCCTCGAAATCCCTCGCACACAGCCCTGCGCGCTGCGCGCGCACTGCGAGCAGACGACAGCATGATTATTTCCAGACGTCCGAGGAAGACGGATCGGTCACGTGAGCGGCCGGGGGGGACCGAGGATTTCGGCGCGGCCGCCTGCGCGTCTCCCGTCTCCGTCGCACCGAAGCGCCGAGCCCGCGGGAGCGACGAAGACAGCCGCTGTGATGTCACCCGGTATGACAAGGCAGGGTCCGATCGCAGGCCGCCGTCCCTCCGCGCTACAAAGCGACAAATCAAGGAGGCAGTGGCGCAAACGGCGTGGGAATCCGAGCGGCACGGCCTTCTGGAAACGCTGCCCGCAACAACGGAGACGGCGGGACGCCGGGCACATCTGAATGGGCACTTTTGTCAGACCGCGTTGAAAAAAAACATCTCGATGCCAACTCATGTTCAATTTTTTTTTGCCAGAAAACGAGAGTGCATTTTTGTAAAATCAGATTTATCATAAAAGAATTCATTACTGCGTCATAAGATTTTTTTATTAAAACAAATTTTGTGGCATAAATATTTTTTGAATTTTTTTCATTGGCATACCCGGATGATTTTTTCATGATGATACGACAGTGTTTTCCCCATGATTCCCCGTAGATTTTCGTCGGGATCATTTTGTTTTTGCAGGTGGTGGTTGGCGAGCCTGCATTACGCCCACCTCCAAGGCGTCGCCCCTCACGCCGTATAATCACACGGGGGGGCCGCAGCGTCACACGGAATTTTTTCGTCAAGTGTGTTGTTTACCTCGCGGCCTGCCGCGTGAATGCACCCGGAGAGTGTGCGAGAGAGAGAGAGAGGAAGGGGTGCAGCCGACGGGAGAGAGGGAGTGAGATGCGGTGTGTACGGTAAGCAGACGACGCGCCGCGAAGGGGACAAGAAAAAAAAAACGCGCGCCAAAGCAAGGGGCGGTCGCGGGAGAAAGGCGGGGAGGAGAAAGGGGAATGAAGAGAAGACAGAGAGAGAGAGAGAGAGAGAGAGAGAGAGAGAGAGAGAGAGAGAGGAAGAGGGAGGGATGCCGTCTTCGGTGACGTCGTCCTCAAACGCAGCGCCGCGCGGCTGCAAGGTCAGGTTATGTGCAGCGTGCGTCAGCTCAGGGCGGCCAAAAATAACAGTCTCAGAAAAGTTAAGATCACCGAAGTGAAATATTAATCAAAACGCTGCTTCGATTAAGATCGTGTTTTTTCTTTTCTTTGGAGGGTGGCTTGTTCCATGTGGCCAAAATAATCGGTCACGATCGACCCAACACAGACGGACTCGACATCGAAGCTTCCCCCCCGGGGTGTGAACAGGAGCGCCGGTTTTCGCGCAAGTCTCTGTGATCCCGCTGCACTGCCAGGGGATCTGTCACCGTCCGGCAGACGTCTCTCTCCCACCCATGCGGCGGCGACGGCGTCGTCTTCTCACCCGGGCGGACACTGGGTTTCGCACTGTGAGGCCGCCCCGGCCGCCGCGGCGCAGCGCCCGAAAACTAGAGCAGCCGAGGCCTCGCGGCGGACAATGGCTCAAAGGCACCGCCGCACCGCCGCCGCCACGCGGTCACTCCAGATGGTCCGTCCGTCCGTCTGTCCGGGGGCTCTGATTGGATCACGGTTAAATGGGCCCGTTGTTGACGCGCCTCCCGCCGCGCGTGGGGCGCATGTGTGGAGACAGCGCGCGTGTGGCGTGGACAAAGGGATGAGTAGCACATTGTCGGCGCACTCCCTCCGTGCCAGAGAGAGACAGAGAGAGAGAGAGAGAGAGGTCGATAATGCGCGAGGTGAGAATAGGTGAGCTGTGTGCACTGAGGAGGGATCTACCAGTGCAAGAGAGAGAGAGACGGCGGGGCGTCGCCGCGTTGCGGACCTGCCGGCAGTGCGAGAGAGATGAGTGACGGCGGCGCGGGGATGCAGTGTGTCTCTCTCGCACCGCCGCAGTCAAACGGGGCGCTCTGTCGCTCTCGCACAGTCGGGACGGAGAAGATTGCGACGCTGCTGGTTCTTCATTTGAGTGCGTGGCGACTCCGTGTTGACTGAAAAAGTTGATCTCAAAATACAGTTATACCAACGTGGTAAAAATGAAAAAGGAGAAAAAAAAATTGAAAATATCCCGCGCACACTGGAAGGACGTTCGGAGCGATGTGCTCCGTTAGACCGAGTGTTTGCGGAGCGACATAAAGGCTATTTGCCCGGCACAAGGCACTCATTCGGGAGCTTAAAACGGACACGCCCCCCGCTGAGGTAATCCTGGATAAAAGCGTAAGGGGCGGTGGCGGGACCAGATCCGACATGATGTGCCGTCTGTCGCTCCGGTACTGCTTTATGAGAGTCAGAGGGCGCATCACAATGTCTCCACTCAGTCAGCGGCCGTGCTGAGCGTTTTATCTGTCAATCCGAGCAAAAAAAAAAAGGAAGAAGAAGAAAGAAAACGCACGGACCGCATGTTATGTGGCAGAAGGGTTGTCTGGCTCCTCAACGGATTTGTAAAAGAGCGATGCCGTAGAGAGGCGAACGGTAATCTCTCGGGCACCATACCGGGACCTTACTGAGTCTTGAGCTCACCACCACAAATGTTTCGAGTCTCTCTCTCTCTCTCTCTCTCTCTCTCTCTCTCTCTCTCTCTCTCTCTTCCTGGTGCGGAAACCGTAGCAACTGCAGCAGCGCACAGCGCGAGTATGGAGTAGTGCCGCTGCGACTGCTGCAGCCGCGACTCGGGATCTCGCACACCGCGATAGCTGCGTAAGTACACCCACCGTGAACACTTCCACCTCTGCAGCACCACACCGGACACAACGGCTTCCGGAGCTCTATCCAATGACGATGGTGATGATTCTGCATTCGCATAAAGCTCGTGCTCATCGCCAGACGTAGGACCTCTTTCATTCCCCGACTCTTTCCCCCTGCTTCGTTTCTTGTCGGTGGCGTCCGAGTAACCACCTATACGGGTGAGGCTCCACCGCAGCTGCTCTGTTTGCGGTGCCGTTCCTCGACCTTTCGAACGCCTCCCCCTCCGGCTGTGGGCGTGGGTGATGCAGGCGGCAGGCGGCCACGCCCAGCGACGCGTATGAGAGAGAGAGAAAGGGAGAGAGAGAGAGGTACCGATCCTCGGCGTCTGACGGGAAATAATACCGAGTACGCGGTGGTGTTGGACGCGGTAAACTTGAGCGGCCGCGGACGCACACCTGAGTAACTGTAGCGCGTCCTCACCCCACAGCCGCACAGGTTACTCGCCGTTAGAGAAATGGCCGATTCTCTCTGCGTATTGAACGTGAAGAGGTATGGTGGAGGCACGCGGGAGGTCGCGGAAGAGAAAGGCAACATGATGAGGGAAACGGATGAGATGGTGGCGGGGGGATCCCCTGCAGTCGTGACGGGGAGGGCGGGGTTCACTGGGTCACCCCGACACACACACACACACACACACACACACACACACACGCGCGCGGCACTCGAAATTAAAACGCGTGCATACCACGCATAAACGCACGGCAGACTCGGCCTGTCTACTTCTGTCAGAAACCACAACACTTTAATTGCCAGGTACTCCTCGATTGTTCCTCCAGACTTTTGTTTTCCTCTGGACGCGATAGTACTCTTGGATATAGGAAGAGGAGGAGGAGGAGGAGGAGGAGGAGGTTTGGGAAGTGCGGGGATGAAGGGTGACGCGGAGAGAGAGACAAGGAGGGGGGGGGGGGGGGGCACGGAAGACGAAGAAGTACGAGTTTCAATTGTCTCTCATTACAATAAACCGTTTTCCTTACGCCACGCGCGGCGAATGGAAACGGAAATCTTGAGGTCGTGGTCTGACACAATAACACCAGCCTGTCCGAAGCGGAGGCACGGGCAGAGAGAGAAAGAGAGAGAGATGAGGGGGGGGGGGAGGGCGTGTAGGTCAGAGGCCCAAATTATACTTTACAGTGGGCAAATTTATGTGCCTATTTGTCTCTGAGGGCACTCTAGCCCACCTGCGCGAGCCCTGCTCCTCGCCGCTTCGCCAACTTCTTTAAAATTATGACGTTTAATTTCGACCTAAATGCAACTTTGAAGGCGTTTTGCCGCTGCAGCAGCTGCGAGGGGCGGGCGGCGACACGCAGTGCCAGCTCCTCAACGCCCACCGACAGTTTGATTTTAACTTTTCGGATGCCACGACAGCCAACCTCAGCTTAAGATTTATTTTCAGTATTTTTAACTCACCTGTTACATTCTTTAACTAATTTTTATAAGTTACTAAACATTTATTTAAATTTGGTACAGTAAAAAAAATCTGGTCCTACTTTTTAAATAATTTTTTCTGTAGTGGTTTCACTTTTGAAAAATTTCAGGAATAACTCAACAGTTGTTTTTCTTTCTTTGTACAATTTTTTTTTTTTAGAAAAGATACGTTTTGGAAGCCAATGCTGAAATATCTAGAAGTTACGACCACGATTCGGAGTGGTCAGACCTGGCAGTTGAACTGCACCGCGGTCATCGCGGTCTCGCTGGTAACCGGCAGTCGTTGAGCGGGGCGTAAATCACTCCGCCCGCCACTCTCGTCTGAGGAGAAATGAAGAAACGGGAGGGATAACTGGCACGGGAGCAAAACTCGGCGGCGCTCCCCGGCCGGGACTCGAACCCGCGCCGCCGTCGTGACAACCGGCATCGTCCGTGGACTTCGCGCGGCGCCGCGCGGCCACCGCGCCGTGACGGGGAAAGGCGAAGGGCGGCGGGCGCTGCATCCCCACGGACAATACCGTAAACATAAAACGCAATAGCCTCAGCGAAGACGGAGAAAAAAAAATTGTATCGGGAGGGAAGAGCGCGCAGAGCTGAAAAGATAAAGAGGAAAGGGAAAGCGAAGGACAGCGCAAAATCGGTGGCGTTTTCTAAATTTTCCAAAATTTTGTTGGAAAATTACAAACAGTTCGTGCTGCAAATTTTCCCATCGTTTCGTTGGAATTTTCCAAAAGAATTTGTGATAGTGCGTTCTCTTGGCTACGGTCGGCGGCGGTTCGCGGCCTCGCCGCGGGGTGGCGCTGGCCGCGCGGCCGGCGCCAGTGGCGGAGCGCGAAATGAAACGGCCGGTCTATTCTCTCCAAGAAGAGAGAGAAGGCGTCAAGAGAGTGTCCATATATTTTTATATCGGCGGGGGCTCGCGGGGACGGGCAGTAATAAAATGGAGGGGGTGTAGCGGCAGCAACGCACACACACACACACACACACACACACACACACACACACACACGCGCGCGCGCCTTCTCCTCCTCACACTGACCAGTCATGCCAATGTCGTATCCGATGTCAAATTCCGTTCAGAGAAAACGTGTTTTTTTTTTTGCTTCAAGATATGCCAAAGACAACAGACAAACGAAACAAAATTGAGAGACGTAACATAGAAAAAAAAAAACGTCAAATCATTACAAAACGAACACAAAACAAAAACCATTCTCATTACCTTCCGGCACGTCGACGTTTGTTTATACTGCAAACGTGAGTGGAATGCGGCCATCAAACAATACGTGACGCATTGAAGACGGACCAATCAAGTCGCACGGGCGCGGAAGATGACCGGCCGTAAACACTAACAAAACGCTGGCCTGGTGGGGGGAGGAAGCCTGCGAATAACACTTTTACACTGTGTTGGCAGTCACGTGACTTTATAGGGGCGGCACTGCTCGCGGAAGGACGCGTTGTCGTGTAACGGGCGTCGCGCCGGGGCCCTTTGAAGAGGGGCGCGTGGCGGCGGCGGGACAGTCGCTGCCAATACGCGCGCGCGGGTACAAAAAAACGATTATATACAGGTGCGGTGCCGCGGCAGTGGCGCGCTAGTGGAGTGCCAGTAATTTTCGTCATGATGTGTGTGTGTGTGTTACCATTCACTGTGTGACAGGCCGCCTGGCGGTGCGGGTTAATAAGCTAAAACTAAGTCAACACCGTGCCACGGGGCGGGCGCGTGCCGCGGCAGTGGCACCGGCCTGTCCGTCAAGCCGTATCTGTGTGTCTGTGTGTGTGCGTGTGTGTGTGTATGTGTGCGTGTGTCTGTTTGCATACGGCCACCGGATGGACATTCGGTCAGATGACGCAAACGGGAGGAGCGAAAGGGTTGGAGGGGGAGTGAAGGGGGCCACCATGAACAGGAGAGAGAGAGAGAGAGAGAGAGAGAGAGAGAGAGAGAGAGTAAAAACACTGACCGGCCAGTGTGACAGCACGCCTAATAAATGACTTATCAATTGAATGGCACCGAGGTGTGTGCGAGTGAGATAGGAGAGAGACAGCGAGGTGAGCAGTGCGGCGTAAACTGATGAGGGTCAACAGTGCAGTGGTGGCTGAGTGGGTAAGGATGCCCACACGGTGCGCCGCAGGTCGCGGGTTCAACTCTCCGCCGCGGCCGCAGTTTTTTTTTTCTTTTAATTGTTCACAGACATACCGCGCGCCCCGTCCGTCACCGCCTCCTTCCGCTATCACTTTTTAATGGCGACGTCCGCGCCCCGAGATTTCATTCAAAAGTTTTAATTTGAGTTTTGGCGCCGCGTTCCATTTTTCGCGCCGAGGAAACAACTTCATTAATTAAATATTTACAACAATTTCATCGGCCGGTGGCGGACGACGTCGGGCAGACATGATGGAAGCGGGGAAGGGGGAAACAGCAGCGCCCGGCATCCCCGGGAGCTCTGCGTTTGTAGTGCAAGGCTGTTGGCAGCCCTGCCGAGTGTCGCATGCCAGCGGCACATGAATCCCTCCCTCGCTCTCTCTCTCTCTCTCTCTCTCTCTCTCTCTCTCTCTCTCTCTCTCTCTCTCTCTCTCTCTCTCTCCCTATCTGCTCTCAGGGAGGTTCGCGGACTCCGCGGGTGTCCACCTCAATGGGGTGCCGCAGAGAGAGAGAGAGAGAGAGAGTAGAGAGAGAGAGAGAGAGAGAGAGAGAGAGAGAGAGAGAGAGAGAGAGAGAGAGAGTGTCGTGGGGACGAGGGGGAGAGGGAGAGGGACGAAAGATGAACGTTATCGCACCTGGACTTGGTTTCCTTTACACATGCATTAGTTCGAGAGAGATGCCCAATCGGGGATACCACACGGCGTACGACGTCAGCTCTCTATCTCTCCCTCTCTCTCGTACTGGTGCAGTCCAATGGGGCGTCGTCCCATCTCTCTCTCTCTCGCTCTCAGCCTGGCCCCGCCGCAGCTGCCGCTCTGCTGTATAGTTTGTTGGACTTGCGGCCCGTGACGTCACATTCCGGTCGGCTTGGCGAGTGCAAAGTTTTGGGAAAGAGTGGAAGGCGTGGACAAACATTAGCAGTCGTTCCCTAAACGGCGGTGGCGACGGCGGCGGCGCGGAGCCGCGGGCCTCGGAGAGGGGCTCGTGGAGCCCCGCGCCGCCGCCGCCTCTGGTCGAGTTTCAAACAAGGAGGTCCGCGCCGAGCTATGCGTTCGCCCGGCAAAAATTTACAACACAACGAAAGAGGGCGGGAGAGAGAGAGAGAGAGAGAGAGAGAGAGAGAGAGAGAGAGAGAGAGAGAGAGAGAGAGAGAGAGAGAGAGGCTAATGAAGCCTTGGGAGACAGACACGTTCTATGATTTGTTTAGTTACGTTTCATGTTACGTTTTAATTTTAATTAAAGGCGCGTACCGCGCGGGCCCCGCGACGGCCGCAGCGTGTTTCCGCGAAAAAGAGAGAGAAAGAGAGAGAGAGAGAGAGAGAGAGAGAGAGAGAGAGAGAGGGGAAAGAGGGGGGGGGGGGGGGCACTGGCGGGCAAGTTTATTATAAAAGATGTACGCCGAGTTTCGCTGGCATCATAATAATTCCGAGAGAATGGTAGGAATGAATTAAGACGGGAGAAACGAATTTCTCCCTGAACTGACACCCTGCCAGGACGGCGGCCGCGGGGCCGCGAGGCCGCGGGGCCACGCCCGGGGGTTGCTAGACTTGCTGGTGGTGGTTGGCCCCGGGGGTGAGGACGCCCGCGGGCGGGGAGAGAGAGAGAGAGGGGGGGGGGGGGGGGGAAGGGGGAGTGAGGGAGAGAGAGTGATTGATAGCGATGCTCGTGGGTTTTCGGTCTGCATTTCACTGTGCGCGGCCGAAAAAGACAACACCAGGCAACTTGTAATGTGTTTCATAGGTCGTTGTGTAAAATGATCCAGGTCGTTGTCTCTCTCGCACCACCCTATGTGTCCCATGGATGCTATCTATCTCTCTCCTACGCACACACACATACACGCACACACACACACACCCAAACTCTCCAGTTCCAAGCAGCAATGTAGAACTTAATTAGCAATCCGAAACTGAATATTAGCTGCAGAGGAGCGGGAGGATTAATTGTCATGAGAAATTGTCATGACCGCGGCCGCATTGCGGAGAAGAGAGACAGAGAGAGAGAGAGGGAGTGGCGCCATCCCCTATCTCCCTTCCCCTGCTGCGAATCATTCGATACATATATCTCTTTCTCCCTCGCACGGCCTCTGTGCACGGTTCGTCAACGGTGAATTAAAAGCAGCATTGGTAGCGAAGATATGCACAGAGAGGTGACGGACATAGAGACATAGAGGAGGGGTGTTGGGAGGGGGCGAGGGAGAGAGGGCGACAGGGAGAGAGGGAAAAACAATTTTTAATAAACGTGCACCTAGTGATTGCTCCTGAGGTTGTCTTTGGGGAGGCGTTGATGGATGGTCGTGGAGAAAGGCGTTATCGTGGAGAAGGGCATCTGCATAATTCCTCAAATTCTACTGGCGCCCCCGCCGCGCCCTGCCGCACAGCTTGTGTCGCCAGATGAACTCTCTGCGGCTCTCTAATTCCCCATCCGAAAAGCTAACAAATCCCTCGAGCCCCCGAAAACACTTCACCTTTTTCTGTTGTTGTTTTTTATTTTTATTTTCGTGTAAGATTTCTGCGCAGTGTTGTGGGTTCGTACTCGTAAGAATGATAGGCGTTGGTGGGAGGCTCACCTCGTAGAAAACCCCTCGAGGACGGCAGGTATTTGAACCCGCGGTCACAGTACAATAATGTGAAAACCATTCGCTTATCCAGGTCCCAAGCGAACGCGAACGCATCGAGAACAAATAATTACTCCAAAGGTCACACCCGGCGTTCGCGCGCTCGGAATTTGGACGGCGACGGACCCAAGAATTAATGACCCAACAGCGAAGGGCTCGCTACCTCTCTCTCTCTCTCTCTCTCTGTCTTTCTCTTTCTCTCTCTCTCTCTCCCCCTTCCCTTTTCAGTCTCGCCAAAGACGAAATAAACGGTTTCGATCGCAACTTTTCTCTTCCGAAGAAGAGAGGGAGAGAGAGAGAGAGAGAGAGAGAGAGAGAGAGAGAGAGAGAGAGAGGAAAACGTTGAGAGGGACTGCCAATCAGTGAACTTAATTCGGTGTGAAAATAGCCGGCAGGCGGGGCCGCGGCTGCCGTCGCCGCCGGAGACCCCCCGCAGAGACAAACAGGCCATCGAGACAGTCAATTCGGTGTGAAAATAGCGGAGGATTTGCGCAGCGCCGCGGCCCGTCCCCCCGCCGGCGCCGTCGACGACGACGCTCTGCATCCACCACGCCCCCCCGCGAACAGTCGGGACCGGGTTCAACGTCCGAATGCCATTGCTCAAAAATAAGTCCATAAAAGAAGAGACATTCCAAAAATAAACTGCAATTGTTTTAAAAAATATTCTTAGAACATTTTCAAACTTTTGATGAAAAAATCCCTGAATCTTTTAGAGACATTCTAAAACTTTTCCTCATTCGTTTTCTAAAAATTCAGTACGATTTTCCAAAATTTTCGATACGAATATTTCGTAATTTCTTGATTCTGCCTTTGCATAATTCCTCTGTAATTTTCATCGCGACGAGGTAATCGCGCCCCCCCCCCCTCCCCTCCACACTTAAATAAACACGCGCTGCCGCGCCGCACACGCCGGCCTAACTGCCGGCTCATCAAAACGCAGTGCCACGCCGTAAGTTTTTATCGCGAGGGGTTGGCGGTGCGCATCTGGTGCCGCGGG
Organism: Megalurothrips usitatus; assembly: GCA_026979955.1. Classification (NCBI taxonomy): domain Eukaryota; kingdom Metazoa; phylum Arthropoda; class Insecta; order Thysanoptera; family Thripidae; genus Megalurothrips; species Megalurothrips usitatus. The sequence continues at coordinate 4,542,745 of CM049607.1, forward strand.
GCGGCGGCGGCCGCGGCGCCACCTCTCTCATTGCTGCGGCCGACGCAACACGGCTAGTTAGTCGTCCTCTGTGGTCGTCCACCAACCACGTAACAAGGTCATTCAACCAAGATTTCTAGCTGGAATTCAATTCAAAAAATTTCATTTGAATTTTTTTAAAATAATTTTTATATTTTTTTTACACTTATTCTTATGGAGGAATGGTTATTGCTCTGGGAAACCTTTGCAGCTCTTGCCAACCGTCGGAGGCGCCTGCCAGGTAGGCAATGCAACGCACCCGAGTACCCCGGGGCTGCCTAACCTCCCAGGCGCCACACCAAACCTTGGGGTTCCCAGAATGTGACATTTATAACAAAAATTCCCTCCTCTTCCCTTTTTTAAAATTTTTTTTCCTGCCCCGCCCCTGCGGGAAGTGAGCGAGCGGTCCTTGTAAAAAGAGCACCGCTGCTGTACTTTGCTCTGTGTGCGCTCGGGGTTGCAGATGAGACTGCCGCTTCCGTGTGACAGCAACAGCAAGTGCTCTCTCTCTCTATCCCTCTTGGTTGCTCTCGCGGGGGGTTGAGGGTGGTACAGTGAGAGCGAAAGAGAGAGGGAGAGACACAGAGAGAGAATGTGCCAGAGAGAGGGTGAGAGAGAGAGAGAGAGAGAGAGGGGGGCGCGGAGACGTAACCACTCCTCGGGTCCCACTTGGCCCACTCCGGGCGACAATTACATGATTACGCGCAGCTATCAGCGTCCGGGCCCGGAGTCGCCTCCCGAAGGAATTGTCCTCGCAAACTTTACCAAGATTACCGTTGTCTTGTTGTTGTTGTTGTTGTTGCTCCTGCTGCTGTTGTGGCGTTCCGTTCCGTTCTGACCTCGGAGCGGCGGAGGCGAGCTGGCGAGCCGCATGGGAAAGCTGCCGCTGTGTTATTCGCCGCGCGGGCAATTTCCCCAAGGTGGACTCGCTTATTTCCGCCGTATTCGCGCAATTTTCAAAAGTGTCATACGTGCAAGCCGAACAGCAGCAAGTACTGTCATATTCGAGAACCGTTCCCCCACCCGTGAGCCGTAGCGAGAAAAAAAATATATTGAAAATGGGGGAGAGTAAATTTTATTTTTATCCAACTACATCATCGTATTTTTTTAAAAAATTGTGTTTCTTGTAGTCATCGATAGCTTTAGTGATGACGTGAAAAAAAATATGATAAAGTGATGGGAACGAAGCCACACTTCGCGGTGCGCGCAATATTACCCTGATCAAATATTTAGAACGCTTCATGTGTCTCGCCGGGGCTATTGCCACCTTCTCCCCCCCCCCCCTCTCTCACTCTCTCTCTCTCTGGGACTCTCTCACTGCGCCTTGCACACTGCGGCTTCCTCTCTGATTGTCCTTTTCCCTTCACCAACGACGCAAGTGGTGTATGAATAAAAAAAAAAACACAACTCGTCGCGGGCCGGTGTCGTCGTAGGCTGCGAGGGTGGTCGCGAACCCCTTAAGGGGTGGCGAAAGTGGAGTGGAAAAAAAAATATGCAAGGGTGGGGGGGAAAAGAAAGGGAAAAAAATAAGGAAGGGAAAAAAACATAGCGACGATACGGATGTTTGTGGGACAGGAAGCTGGTGGTGCCTTGGGGAGGGGACACCTATATAATTCGAATTTTAGTGTGATTGCTGTTCCGCTCTGGGGCGCCAAGTCCCTTCATCTTTTCTCATCGGAGACGGGGACCGCCGACGGTGTTAGCCTGGTGCAATGGCGCTGGCACCTCCGCGGCTCGTATACTTATGGTTTACACCTACAATTCCTATGATTATATCGCATTTTGAAAAATTACTTCGCACCCGTTTCGAAAACACATAAAAAAGGCCGAGGTGAGCTGCTGGTTTCTGAGAGCCGCGGTCAGCGCAGTGCGATCGCCGGGTTTCTTTGTTTTTTGTTTTTTTCGTTCATGAGAAATCTGGTCACTTTGCAGTGGGATTTGGGGTGCCAGTTGGCCTTCGAGGCTGTTGAGTGGCTCACCTCGCGTGCGCTTAGAGAGAGAGAGAGAGAGACAGACGTGCGAGTCTGGCGTGTACACACGTCAGTCGGGGTGCACCCCGCCGCCGCCGGGGGCGGTGTATGGTGCGGGGGCGGCCCTTTCTGCCCGGAGGCATTCCAACTCCTTGCCCTCCACCCCCGCGCCGCCGCCGCCGCCTCCGACGACGTCTTGAATTTCAACCGCATAATTCGACTAAGAAATTCCAATCCGACATGTTGATCCGACTTCGACATACCGCGCCCCAACTTGTGAAGGAGCCGCCCCTACGAGGAGGGGGGAGGGGGGGAGGGGGCGTGCGCAGCCGCGGGGGGCGCGAGCACCGCCCTCCCAGTCATCACAAGCCGGCGATAGTGGACTGGAGGAGGAGGGAAGGGGTGCGGGCCAGCGACCTCAGCTGTCATCGGCCACGTACTCCAGCCGCTCCAGCACCGCGCTCCAGCACCGCGCTCCAGCAACGCTGACAGTGGAACAGTCACAACCATCGCCCAATTTTGGATTTGGAAAGGCCATTTTTTGGGAGGACTTTGACCCCAGATATGAGACTAGAGTTGGTCTTCCGAAAATTGGGGCCACGTGACCTCTCATTCACCGTGACGCCCCGAATACTGAATACTGCACCGCGGGTCGACTTGCAAACGGCACCTGTTCACAAACCCATCTCCCGAAACGCAACTTTTGGTGGCCACAACGTGAATGACAACGTTTTCCTGTGAGCCGCACACTGTACCGAATCGGCGTGAAGGGGGTGTATGGAATTCTGGTGCGCGTGTGAGCTCGTGTCTGTGTGTGTGTGTGTGTGTGTGTCTGTGTGTGTCTGGGCCACCCCTCGCGCTGCCGTCTTGAGGAGTAACGCCCCACTGACTCCACACACACGCACACACACGCGTGCCAACCCCCCGGCCCGTCACGCCCCCGACTCGTCGCAATATAATTTCATCCAGCTCTGCATATCTAGCGGAACACTTTGCACAGTTGGCAGCGCCGCGCGCCCTCCCCTCCCCCACACACGTATCCGTCCCGAAGAACAACAAGGCGGAATCTTCTTACTCGCACGTTGGCACCCCCTGGCCCCGAGGCAAGCAGCTCTCTCTCTCTCTCTCTCTCTCTCTCTCTCTCTCTCTCGCGTGAGAACTCACGGCCGTGTTTACCGACAGCGCTCTTTTCCGGCACTGAAATCCAATCACAAATCATAATTTACGGCTACTGCGGCGGTGCAAGAGCGTTCAACCATTTGTTCACAGTCCAGTCTCAGCTCGGTTAGCGTCGTACAGGTTAGGTTAGGTACTAGTACCACAACCGCGTCGATTTCTACAAATCGACTTCAAAAATCAAATAAATACTTCACGAGAATTTTAATCTGGAACATAAAAATTTGAAAAATTTAGTGTTTGCTCTATTTTAACTGTCTACAAATTTAACTACGCAAGGGGTATAGAGGAAGCTGACGGGGACTCCTGACGCTCTCTGCCTAAACTTTAAAACAACACGCACACACACACACACACAAAACGTTTCGGGGACGGCCGCTAGCTTCTTCGCCCCGGCAGGGCCGCCCTCGGTCCACAGCCGCCACCCCTTCGTTGGTCTCCGCTAAGACGCCGCCCGGGGCGGCCACGCGCGCGGCACGCGGCTCCCGGCGCTTGCTGCAGCGGGGGAGGTTAGGTTAGGTTGGCCGGACGCCGTCAGTGCACACGGCCTTGTTGTTCCTGGAGGGGGTTGTCGGCGTGGTGGCGCGTCCAGGTAGTACACGGCCGGCCTGTGCAGGCTCTCTCGCAGAGAGCACCCGCCAGGTGAAACCAGAGTCATAACCAATAAAAGGGGCGTGGAGAGACTATTTCCAAAAACAGCAAGACTCCAGATTCAGAACTAAATTCGGTCTCCGCTTGATCCCTGGACTCCAAAAATGGGGTCACACGACGTTTCTATGGTATGGAACTGCGGAGTGAACCAAACCCGGCAGCAGCGCCGAAGGACGCGCCCCTACTGATTGTGTATAGGAGCGTCACGAACGGATCATCAACGACAGAGAGAAAGAGAGAGAGAGAGAGAGATGACTTTTTGCTCGGCCAAGAGTTCAAAAGTCATGGCGTCCCCTTGAACAATATGCTTCCGAGCTCAATTTTTTTTTCTTCTCTCTCTCTCTCTCTCTCTCTCTCTCTCTCCCTTCATCTTATGCTAAACAGGCAAAAACAAAACATATCCGCGCGCCGCGATTACATCCCGCCGTGCTAATTACGACGTTTCTTTTACAACCCGAACGGCCGCGGCGTCGTAACCGAGCGGGAATTATATCATTTGTATAAAGACAGAGCGGGACGGAGAGCGGGAAAGAGAGAGAGAGAGAGAGAGAGAGGGGGGGGGTGGGTGGGGAGAGTGTCCGAGGTGAGCGTGGAACAGAAAGAGAGCGGGCTTATAAGAAAAGTATTAAAAAGGGAGAGAGAAAAAAACCGCGTGCGCGCGAGCCCTGCAGGGGGAAAAGAGCCATCTCCTTTTACGTTGGTCGTGTCTTCTTCTGGCTTTCAACTACGCCCTCTGGTCCGCCGCCCCCGCGCCGCCCCCGCTGATGGCCACCGCGAAATATTAAAACGAGTAAATCATGTTTGCACGACCGCAAGGACGTTGGCTTGGCCCCGCACGGTTTGACTATTGCATCTTTCTTTTTTTTGGAGGGGGGGGGGGGGGGTCTTTTCTTCGTTTTCACCGCGAATTTGTCGTGACAAAGGTAGAGGAAAAGAAAAACTCTCAAGGCGGTGAATCAGCGTTTAACATTGATTCATTTCCTTTCGACAAAATTTTGATTTCATCTACAACAATGTTTGAACAGTGCACTTTTTTTTTTCAGAGTGTCGTTGTGGACGAGGAGATCTCATCAACGCCCCGGACTGCGTTTTGAAAGGTTCGACACACCTCGTCGCTCCCGCACCAGATCTATCACTCGTGCACGCGAGCTGCATTTCAAATCGGAGACGACACGGCGAGGCCCCGGCGAATGACGCGGGTATCTTTTAATCACCACTAACTACTCGAGTCGTACTGCAGAAGCCGCGCGTGGAACCCCCCACCGCGCACAATAGCGTCCCTGTATACGGCCAGCGTCTAGTTGACTCGCTATTGTCCGCCACAACGTAGCAACTCCAATACCAATCAGTGCAGAGCCATACAACTCGAGATGACCATTAATCGACTCTCTCGCATCTCGATATCTCGATAGCTCTATCCCGGCGCGGTGACTCCGCGGTTCGTGCGGCGCCTGTCTCTGTCGCACCGCCGCAGTCAAATGGGGCGTCCCGTTTCGTGCCGTCTCTCTCTGGCACACTGGCGCTTCGGTTCGTCCACAAACGCACCCGTACCACGCCTAGGCGGCGGTGGCACAGGCCGTCTCGGGTTACCGCAGGGCTGCCATCCCTGAGGAACACGACGAATAAAAAAATAATAAAAATAATAGAAAGGTGCACGATGAAAATGAAAGCGGGAACGAAATCGATAGGAGACTACCGAAAGACGGTCTGTCGCATAGGGGCGTACTGTCGTGGTACAGTGGTGGACGATAGCTCTTCCGTCCGCCTGCTGGTGCAGCAGTGTGAAAAAAAAATATCCAGAGGGGGGAGAGGGACGAAAAAAACTGCGTTCGTGTGGTGAGGGCTCGGGAGGAGTAAGGAGACAGGGGACCCTAGGAGGAGAGAGAGAGAGAGAGAGAGAGAGAGAGAGAGAGAGGGGGGGAGAGAGAGAGCTGCGGCTAATATTCATATTTATGGAGATTTCTTTGTTTGGGGGGAATTAAAAAAGACCTATAAAAGATAATGATGACACCAATGGTTGAGCCGTGCGCGGTGTGCGCCGATGGGGCGGTGCGAGAAGGAGAGGGACGGAGAGTGAGTGAGAGAGAGAGATAGAAGGGGACGACCCGTGCGTTGCTGTGGGTAGAGAAAGGGCGAGAGAGACAGCGAGACAGAGAGAGCGAGAGAGAGAGAGGAGAAGAAGGAAAGAGCCAAGTCGGCGGCGCGGTGACGCGAAAGTCTTCTTCTCTTCGTCGTCTTCCTTTCATTAGCCTCCGTGGCTTTGAATGGAAACTCATCAACGCCCCCCGGCGTTGCACTCGTCTATGAGAAATTGCCACCACTTTATCAATCGGCCGGGCAGATTCGTATCACTGTTTCTTTTCATTTCAGTCTCTTCTTTTTTTCTCCTCCGTCAATTTTGTTGTTGTTGTTTTTCTATTTGCGGTAATTAAAATTATGAAACAGAAAGCTTTTGATTGGTTGCGTTTGGGTACGGAGACGGTGTCAGAGGCGATCAGGTGGCGCCCGGCCGGGAGAGGTGGAGGGGGGGTGTGTCTCGGAGTGGCGCCGGCGCCTGCGGATCCTCTCGCAGTGGCGCCACCGCCACCCCAGGTGCGAGGCGACGCCACGCTGCATCTGCCGTTCCGCCAATTACCAACGTCGTAAAAATGATATCTGAACCGCGACGCGGGCGGAATGGGTGGCGGCCGTGCGCTGCCACCCCGCGAATTTTCAAACAGTCACAAGTGTATATCACAATTTGGGCGGGCGCGCGGCTCCGATGAGAGTGAGAGAGAAGGAGGGGGCGGGGCGCGAGGGGTCCATTTTAGGGGTGTGTGCGAAGGATAGAGAGAGAGAGGGAGGGAGGGAGGGAGAGAGACTTGCCTTCGCCGTCTGCAAATGACATTACATCGCCCGCGCCGGCATCTGTGGAAGCGGCCGATGAGGTGTACATGAGGCGGGTGTCCTCACGAGAGAGACAGATGAACGCCGCGCGCTGGCTGAGTCAGAAGGGTGGTGGCGGTCGCAGCGGCAGCAGAGGGGTGGCCGGATCAAAAGCCCGAGTGACGAATGGTGGCTTCTGCCCCTGAGGGGCTCCCACATTTGCTCGTCCGCGAAACCTAAACGATATACCCGCTTCGCTCGTGTTCGTGTGGAACGGGGCATCCCGCTGAAACTCGGGCCGAACATCCGGTGTACTGAGTTTGAGCGGAAGACCCCACTATCTCTCAGTAATACCCACCGGGAGCAGAACCAACTCTCGTGTATACTGCCTCAACAGAGATCTGCGTGTGCTAGGGAAGCCTCGTCCCCCCCTCCCCCTGTACGTAAGCCCCCCCCCCCCCCCCCCTCCCTCCGCGGTCACCGCCGTACACGGTGGACTTCCCCGGTCTGGCTGCCCCTCCTGATGCAACAAGGACAGACAGACGCGTAAATCACGGGCCAAGCCCAACCCTTTCGCTCTGTCTCTGTCCCTCTCGTGCTCGTTGGTGGAATTAAGGATTTAAACAGCTATTTATTTCTTTTGCGCGCCGGAGCCGGGGCACTGCCAAGCAGATGGACTCCGCGATTTCCCGCGCCCAAAAATAAAAAGAAAGGTTCTAAAAAAATCATCGAGTTTGGCGTTTTAAAAATGGTTTTAAAACTACGAGCGGGTCCGTTTCTCTGCGTGCAGCGCCATCTGGACGGCCGCGGTGGCGGACTACTTTCACGGCCCGGACGATTCGGCCCATTTGACTCCTGTCCAGCGCCTTGTCCCGCAGCCAATAACCGCGGGCTCCTCACCGGCCAGGGTCTCACGCCCAGACGGTCAGAGCCTTTTATATCTGGCGGACCGCCGACATCAAAGATCCCGCATTTTGAAGCGACGGTCGGATTACAGAAATCCGGCGTCTTTCTTTTGAAATCCGGCCAAAGAATGCCGCAATATTGAAAAACGCGGCCGCCACGATCTCCTTGTCTCTCTCTCTCTCTCTCTCTCGCATGATGCTGCCCGGCCGCTGCTACTATCTCCTGCTCTCTCACTCCCCCTCGATAGAGATTCCCAAGTCATATCGGCATTTACAGCGGACAATAGCAAAGAGAGATATGTATGGATATATATATATATATATAGAACATATTCGCATCGGTCTTTTATCTTTGTCGGGCTGCCGCAAAGTGCGGGGGCCGTAGGGAACGTGAGTGAGAGAGAGAGTGGTCACAGCAATATCACAAGGGCTTCTTAACCGTGCACAAGTTTATTAAAAAATTGCAGAGAGCGGACCCGACTCTGTGTTCTCTCTCTCTCTCTCTCTCTCTCTCTCTGCCCTCCCGCATCACACATACGAGACCTGCAACGACCACAAAAGGAAATATGTATCGCAAGGGGTGGGTGGAGGCAGCAAGCCCCGTAGAGTTCTCCCTCCTACTCTCTCTATCTCTCTCTCCCTGCATCTCTCTCGCACCTACAAAAGACGTCATACCCCCTATCGAGTCCCACGCACCGCGCTGCGCCCGCCACTCGCCCGTCAGCGCAGTTCAATTTCAGGGCTGCTTGATTCCGAAATGGCGCCAGAATCAGATCAGTTTGAATAAGAATACGCTGCAGCAGCGACGCTCCCCGTCTTTCCCGCACCACTTTGGCTCTCCACTTTTCCCCCATTCCGCGGGAAAACCGTGTTTGGCGCGCCCCCTCCCACCGCCTTCACCCGCAAATTCACCTCGTTTCGAATCCGACTTCTCTCTCGCTCGCTCCTGCCTCTTTTTTTACGTAACGGTTATCTTCGGGCAACAACAAAAACAACAACAACTAGGATTGTCATTCCGTCTGCTTTTATACATCACGCCCCTAGCACGGATTATTTAACCCTCACTGCCACTTCGGCTCTCGCGCTCTTTCTTATTCAAAAATTTTTTTCTTTCCCGCCAAATACCCCGTGACCGCGCGACCGGCGGCAGCCCCACCCCCTGCACACGTGCTCTCCGGCGTGGGGTCCCCCATAAACCACGTAAGCCACTTGGTCGTGACGGACGCAGTCAAATGCCCCGCGCGTTTACTGTCGCTACGCACGTGCTTTGTGGACCGTCCCTCGACCATAATGACACGCACTTATTCGCGCCGTGTGGCTGCCGCATCCGCGACCGCGCGCGCACAATTTTTATATTCGTTGCACCGCCATATATTTTAACTTTAAATGATATCTGTGATGTTTGCCCTGCCCGCCCCCCTTTTGTGTGTGGAAGGTAGAGGGGGAGGGGGGGAGGGGGGGGAGGATGTTTTGTCACCGCATGACCTCACGTGACCAAAACACTCGGAAAAAAAATATAAGTAGCAGTCTTGATTTTTTTTTCTTTATTTTTCTCGAGTCTCGGCTTGGGCTTGGGCTTTTGTATTACAAAGTGTCTTGAGAATATTGAACACGAACTCACACACACTCGGACAAACTTTCTCTCCTCGTTCGCTGCACATATATATATCGATCAAGTTCAAGTTCACCGACGTCTCGCCACACCTCGGCCTACCTGCCTCTCCCCCTCCCCTCACCCTGACCCGGCCGCAATGTGTTCATCTCGACCGATTGTGCCGGGCTCCGTATCTCCGTCTCTCTCTGACCCGCGCGGCGCCGTGTGTCTCCGTCTCTCTCAGCCCCGGAGGAGGATAGCTCCACGCTCGTTCCCAATGGCATTTATTGCCCGCCTCGCCTGCGTTTCGCATGCGTCCGTTCGGTGGGCGGTCCCGTGTCTCGTAAATTTCTGTGTGTTTTCAATGCTGACCGCGTGCGCCGCCGCTGCACCTCCGTCTGTCTCTCTCCCCTATCATTCCAAACACATCATTTTTTCTCTCTCTCTCTTTTTAATATTTTTTTTAATGTTACGTTGTTGCGGTTGTTGTCATGTGTTGTATTTGTATGAACGAGAGAGCTTTAGAGCAGAGGCTGAACTCCGATATAAATCAAGCCGTGTTTTGTCTCCCGTGAGGGAGGCCTTCACCGAATAGCAATGAGACATCGTCGCTGTAATGCGCGCCGTTTGCATTCGTGCGCGATTCGAATGCTGTTAATGCGACGATGACATTAGAGAGGACGTTCTCTTCGGTAATAGCACTGCTAATTTTTTTTTATTATTATTAATTTTTAAAAAGTTTTATTTTTTTATTTTTTTCATATTGCGAAAAGAAATGGACTTGAGTTTCAGTACTCTCACTGAGAAATACCAATACAACTCGGTTTTTCTGCAAGAATTTTCGATAAAACATTTGAGGCACAAAAATGCTTTTTCTAAAATTTAATCTTATTTTGCGGAGGTCCGATTTTGAGAGGGTCCGAATGAAAAGCGTTTCAAGCGTGGCACACGACGTAGCGTCACGTGACTGGCGCACTGGGCCACTGACTAGTCGCCTCCCTACCGGCTCCCCGCCGACGCCGACCCCCAAAATCGAAAGTCGCCTCTTCCGTCAATGAAATCAACAAATGGAGCAGTGAAATGCAACTCGGCCCCCAAATTACCGCGCCGCACCGAGCCGGAATCGGGGGTGGAAAGGCGAGGCGGGTGGGCGCGCCGCGGGGGAGGGGGGGGGGGGGGGGGGGAGCGTGGCCCGGGCCGCGGGGCAGTTGGCAGCCCTGACAACCCCTCATACGCGGAGGGCTCGGGTTGTCGGCCCCCGCCTCAGTTCATTCCCCACTGGGAATTGAAATTGGCATGAAGTAATTCCCCGTGAAGCGGCGGGCCGGGGCGGTAGGCGGGCTTCTGAAGACGGGGGCGGCCGTGGCCCGCGGGGGAAAGTATACGCATATAAAACGGTAGGCCGGACCACCCCGTCGCGGGGCCCTCTGAGATGCGCGGGAGCCGGTCGTGTTCACAAACCACACGACCTTTCAGATTGTGAGCCGCTACTGCTCGGACCGGGGGGAAAAAAAGTGCCTAAAAATGGCTATTGGATTTTTTTTCTTTTTTTTAGGTTGATTAATTATGTTTGGCCAGGAAGAAGTTAAATTTTACTGATTTTTGAGAGTCTTTTGGTCAGAAATACACATGAAGACCCGATTCGAAAAATTGAAATTCTAGTTTCAGAAAACAACATTCACTTGACTGAAGAAGTCGTTGACAGTGCACCGGTGGAGCGGGCGGCAGCTGCGGGCTAGAAGAGGACGGGCTGCTCTTCTGCATGCGTCGGCGGCCCGGTGCGCGACAAGGACGCCCAATACGACGTCCGCCCGCCCGCCCGCCCCGCGCATGTTCGCGTTTCCCCAGACAATACCCAGTAAAAGCCATTAGATAAGTGTACCTGGGCGCACGCTGGGGATCGATGCCCGGGGAGTCGCTGCTGCCGCCGCCGCCGCCGCTGCTGCCGCCGCCGCCGCCGCCGCTGCCGCTGCCGCCGCCGCCGCCGCCGCTGCCCTACCGCCCCGCACCTCACCTCAGGGCACCCGAGCCGGCGTGGACGCAGTGACTTCTTTTATGTGCCCGTGCATTTAGCTTAGCCTTATTACCCGACTCTGTATCACGGGAAATGCCACGCCCCCCCCCCCCCTCCTCCGGGCTCGGGGCCCTGGGGGATGTTTGCCCTCGCGACTGTTGTCACACAGGGCCTCCTTCGGCATGAAACGGATCCGGCAGCATGCATACGCAAGCACTCCCGCAGCGCCGCTGAATCAAACTGCGCGGAGCGAACCGGAACAGTCGCCATTCAGCAGTCGCTCAGCTGAAATGGAGGTCTGCGCAGGAGTGCAGGGTAAAAATTACCTTTGCCTCTACTGCTCCCTTACCTAGGCCTGACCCTACTCCTTCTTTACCCGGGCCTGTTCCCACTCCTCCCTCACTCACCCGGGCCTGATCCTACTACCCTCTTACCCAGGCCTGATCTCTCTCCTCCCTCTCCCGGGCCTGACCCTACTCCCCCCTTACCTAGGCCTGACCCTACTCCCCTCTTACCCGGGCCTGGCTGCCCGCGGCCTCAGATATTGAATCCTCCGCCGTTCTCGCGTCTCATTCCCTGCAACGCCTCTCACTTTGCTGCGCAGCTCTGGTATATAATTGCGTCTCGCGGATGCCTTTCTCCGTGCCGCGGATACGTTACCCACCACTACACCAGGTCCCCAAAGCACAGCGCTAATAACTTCAATTAGTCCACATATTCCGCGAGGCGTTCGCAAGTGCGCGAGTGTGCGTGTGTGCGTGTGTGCGTGTGTGTGTGTGTTCGCGTGCTCGCGAAGGATCTTTTGGCGCTGCTCTCCTAGTTCCCGCCCAGTCTGCTGTTTTTATTGAAATATATTTCCACTTTGGAGTTTTAATTAACTGCGTTGAGGCAAGCGGCGGCGGCGCTGCTCGCGTAGCAACGCTGCCGCGCTCAGCATATCACTCTCTGTCTCTGTCGGTCCCGCCCTGGGAGAGAGAGAGAGAGAGTGCCGCGGCCGCGCTCCCCGTGTTATCGACTGCCTTCTGCTTTTCGAAGACGGCCCCGCGGGTCGCGGCGGCGGAAGTTTCGGCGCGGCGCGTGTAGGGCAGGAGCCGGGGAGGGCCCCAGCAGTAGTGCCGCTGCAAACAGCATAAAGGGTGAATCAAGAGCACGTCTCGAGAAATAGAAACTCGCATGGAAAATCTGGTAAATGATTTTTTTCGTGGTCTACAATTTTTTTTCTTCTCTATGAAAATTGTCAAATTGGCACAGTTACGTTTTTCTAAAGGTCACTATAAATTCAAATTCAAATTGTTTTTCTAAATTTTTTTTGTGGGCAATGCAGAAAATTTTGTATCGATTTTTTTCACATGTCTGCCTTTTTTTTCTACTAGAAGAAGATGACAAATTTCGTGTGCAGTGCGCCATTACAAAATCGGGATTCCTTTTACAGGCTTCGAACGTCGGTCGCCGCATCATTTCCCTCATATCGACCATGGGAAAGTCGGACAAGCGGACCGGCACATCTGGCCGCGAACCGGTCGATCGCACAGCCATCGCGGCGCGCGGCCAATAAAAGGATGTTGTTGCTGGAGTGCGGCAGCGGCGGTGTGTCGGGGTCCGGGTGGCGGTGGGCGAGGCCGGGCGAGGCCGTGATTACAGGTGTTGGGGGCACTGAGTAAAAGGCAATCATCTGTGTGTCATTATGTAGTTGAGCAGCGGGCCGGGGCGCCACACACACACACACACACACACACGATATGCTCGCCGACATTATTTCACTCAGGCCTCGATACATATTCTGGATATGGTGGCTTCACGTTTTTTTTGTATCTGTGTGTGTGTGTTTTTAGCACGCAACAAGTGTGGTATGTAACCCTTAAGGCGCGCGCCTAACCAAACCTGAACGCTTCAGAACCGTTTCTATTTTTGACTCCACTGTGCCACACCGCAGTTATCGCGAGACGCTCGGTATTACGGCGATTTGAGTCGAACTGTTGTCTCACAATGATGAGGGCTGCTAGTTGCCCCCCCCCCCCCCTCCTCCGCTTTCGGTACTCGTTGGGTGGTACTGCTGCCTAATCCCGCGAACAAACTTTTTAGGGTTGTCAGTTCGAGTTGCACCCCTCATACTTCAAGTGCGACGACAGTGTGTGTATGCGAATCGCGCGTTTGATGGATCGCCTGAAATGCCACCCGGCATGGAATAATTTGTCTTGGGGAGGTGAGGCGGCGTCTGCTTAGCGCCGGCCGCCACCAGGGGGCGCTGGCAGCGCTGCACCCGGCCGTGGGGACAGAATAGCGAAGGCGGTGAAGGGGGGCGACTTTTGTCGGAGCCGGGCAGCGCTGCTGAAAAATGATTTTCTGATCGAAATCCAATAGCAGCAGTGGGATTCAGCCCCCCCCCCCCCCCGTGAAGCGCTAGCTGCGTCGCTGTTCTTCTCTCTCTCTCTCTCTCCGTTGCTCTCGCTGTGGTCACGGCAGGCAAAAGGGAGTGCGAGGGAGAGAAAAAGAAAGGAGCGGAGTGGTTTCGGCTTCCACAGGAAAGGGCGCGGGGGCTGAGAGCGAGAGAGAGAGAGGGTTTCCATTCACATAGTGAGCGGGAGAAACGCCCCTTTGCGAATGGTGCTGCGGTTTCGGGACCGCAGGGGGGCGGCCCCTTGGGGGTGGGAGGGGAGGGGGGACTTTTGGGTGGAAGCACCGGCGGCGTGGTGTTGGCTGATCGAAGAGAGAGAGAGAGAGGGAGAGAGGGGGGGGGAGGGAGATAGAGACAGACAGACGGAACAAGTGGGCGCGAGAGAGCACGGCCTCCGGAAGACGCTCGCCGAATCTCACAGAAAAAAAAACGTTAACGTTTCAACGTCTCAAACCAGGCACAACTGAACAGATAAATTAAGTGCAGGAGAAAGACAGTGAGTTTCCTAAATATGAAAAATTAAAATGAAAGTAACAAAAGATTAATCCACAGTCTCTAAATTGAGCAAGATTGGGAGGTCCATTTGACGCTGAGCATACACGCGGCGCAGGGAGAGAAGGCAGTACGATAAACCGACTGCGTTTATTTATACCGACTCCCCGGTCAGTCTGCCAGAGTGGGAGAGGGAGAGAGAATGGCTTAGAGAGAGAGAGAGAGCGAGAGAGAGAGAGATGGGGAGTAAACGGGAGGATCCACAGCAGCGCGCAACAACGTGAGATAGATTTAGTCAAATGGACATCCATTTGTGCGGACGTTGGTGGGCGTGGTGGCGGCCAGCGCTGGGTGAGGTGGCTGCATTGTCAATAACACCCTCATTTATCTTCTCTCTCTCTCTCATTCTTTCTCCGCGACGGCTAACAGCCATTTATATCTATATACATTTTCGATGTTGCTGTTGTGGTTGCCACCAGCAGTTGTCAACACGTACAAAGTTTCCGTACCTACATTTTTGCGCGCCTCTCTCTCTCTTTTCCTAGAGAAGAAAACAAAGATGGCTGCTGCTGAAGACACTAGACATCGACGTGCACACACACACACACATACACCTGCGCCATATTTTTATTCAGAGGGTGCGGGGGGTGGGGGGGGGGGGAATCCTTGGCGGACGCCGGTGAGCCGGCGCTCCGTCCGCTCACATGCTTTGCCAAGCAATTTCGCAGACGCGCGCTGCCCGGCCGTGCCGTGCGGTCAGCCTCAGGTCCACCCGGAGGCAGCAGCGCCGGCCCCGAGGGTCAGTGGGTAGTAGTAGTAGTTCCCTGAAAGGGTTGTAGTTCTAGAGAGAGAGAGAGAGAGAGAGAGAGAGAGAGTGTGTGTGTGTGTGGAAGGGCACCGTCCGTCGTGGAACGTACTGGGTCAAGCATGTCCGCAAACACTGGCGACATCGCATCAAAGTTTACCAAGGTGACACTCCGTCGCGGTGCCTCCCCCCCCCCCCCCCCCCCCGGCCCGCCCCCGCCGCCGCCGGCAGCCTCAGAGCGCTTACATATCAATTTCTCATGCCGCTACAGCCGGCGCTCGCTGACCACAAGGCTCGTTGCGTTGTCGTCAGTGGTCGTCGAGGTGGCTGTGACTTGAATGGGAACCGCGTCTCCAGACCAGAGTGTTTGCCCTTGCTCTCGCTCTCACTACATCTCCCCCCCTCTCTCTCTCTCACTCCCTCCCCAGCGGCCTAATTGACCAGTCCTCGGCCGTTCTCCCAACTTCTGCTAAAACAGCCCAATTTCGCGAGACCTCGTCACCTCGTCGAATGAATGGCCAAAGCAGCAAATGAGTGAATGAATGGATGAATGAATGAGGCCGATGAGGTGTCGGGAGACGAACCGTTTTGCGGCGAATGGCCCAGCCGGCAGCAAACAGTGTGTGAAAGGGTCAGCCCAGTGGGTTTGCCTCTCTCTCTCTCACACACATGCTTGTAATGACTGTTTCAGCCCCCACTACCTCGTCTCTGCTACCGCACCCCTTCCTACTCTTTCAAGATTGTAATCAGTTCTTTGTGAGCGTCTTCCCCCATCCCTACCCCTTCTCTCCCTCTCTCCCTCTCTCTCTCGCACACACACACACACACACCCCCTTTCTCTTTTCATCCCTCCAAGTCCGCCCACCACTCCGCGGTGCCCCTCTCACTCTAACACACGGCGGCGCCCGCGCGCCCCTCCCCCCCTCTTTCTCCGTCCCTCTGGCACTCGCTCTCCACGTGGGAAACCAGTGTTTACCTTTCACTAATAAATTCGGACGTCTCATCAAGCTGACAGACAGACATGCGCCCCGACATGTATGTCACCCTCTCCGCACATCCCGTCAACAGCGCTGTCTCTCTCTCTCTGTCCGCCGGAGGTTAAATTATGCATGACCATTGGTCACCGGCGGGGTGGGGTGCTGAAGTAGCAAACATTTTGTTTCCGTTTTTCGTCCGCGTGGCGTCACGACAGTGGCGCGCATGGCGATCCGTTTCCATCAGCGGGCCGTCAAATGGGGCCAAAATGAATTCAAAGTTTTGGCGCGCATCCGCTGTGGCGGAAGCGAAGACAAACGAGTGAAGCGGCAAGAGAGAGGGAGAGAGAGAGATGATTGTGGAGATTTAACGTCTCATTGCAGAACAAAAGAGAGAGAGAGAGAGAGAGAGAGAGGGACGGAGAGGGGCGAGATGTGCGAGCGAGCGGCACAACAGTCCCAGAGCACAGCAACAGGCGCGCGCGCCTCGTCCGGGCCGCTACCGCCGTCTCGCCGCCTTCTTCGTCTTGGCTACCGGAATTACAAAGTTCACTGGCTCGTTTTAGGTTTCAATTACTCATTAGATTAAGCCTCAGCCGAACGAATGCGCGCAATTATTTCTAGGCGGCGGTGACGACGCGGCGCGACCCTTTCGCGTTGTGGGTTCGACTCCCGCAGGCCTCGCGCTCTCTCTCCGGGCACAAAGGGATAGGCCGCAGCGCCTGCCCTAATCCTCGTGTGTTTGCCCGTAAGAGTTTGGTTCCGTGCGCGGGAGAGGGAGAGGCGAGACAAGGAGAAATGTTCGCTGTAATGAAAGAGATGCAATTTTCTTGCTCGACCGCGCGCTTGCTGCTCCGTAGCCTTGTGGTTCCGTCGTCTTTTGTTCCTGCGTAAGTGGTTGTGTGTGTGTGTGTGTGTGTACGGGAGCAGACGGGAGCGGTAAACAGTAGCAGTAGAAAGCCCGAGTAGCAAGTCTCTAAACTGAACACAGCTGAGTTGTTTTTCACGTCAGTTTCCAGTGTTTGGCGATCGCAAAAATCCCAGCAAAAAAAAATTAAATTTAAATTTTGAAGAGTCAAGGTCTGTCAAGGCCTAGCGAACCTTTCGTCAATTAAGCAAGGAGGAGGGCTTTGCATTCCTTCGGCCTTCCGGAAAAGGTCCGTAGGAGAATTCCCCCGTCGCTTTCCGCGGCACCGAGAGAGGGAAAAAGAGACCCGGAGAGAGAGAGAGAGAGAGACTAAGACAAGATCGATCTAATCGAATGTTAAATTAAAACCATTTACTACTATCAAAGTGCGGGCCCAGCCCTTGTGAGGGGAGCGGGGCAGACGACTGCCAAAGCAGATGAGAGACGCGGGGAGGCTTTGATTCGGCGTCTCAAGGCGTGTTCACATAAGCCGAGGCCGAGGAGGAGGAATTCGGCGCGGTGTGTGCAAGGCGGTGGAAGGAAAAGTGACCGGCCCGGCCGTTTATATACATTGTCTTGCGCGGCGCACACGTGCGAATAGACAGTTGCACTGCTTATTTGCCTTCGAGTGGCCATTCTTCCTTCACGTCTTATTCGCCGCAATGTATATTAAGTTTCATATAATGCGTTTCTTATCGATTTTTTTAAACTGTCCGTTACGCACCGCAATGCAAGCTGGATACGCAAAAAAAAAAAAAAACTAGGAGAGAAGATGGAAGAGACAGAATCCATCATCACATTGTATGAAGTTTGTTAGATTCCGCCTCCTCCTCCCCCCTCCGCCGCAAAGCCACGCGGCAAGACATTTGTTTCCATTTCCAGCCTGCTGAGCACACACGTGATCAGAGGTTCCTCAGCCAGCCAGGGCCTTTGGCGATATCAGAGCTGCGTATGCAGGGATGAACAAGGCCGTGCCAGCCACGGTTTTTTTTTATAAACATATATTATTTTTGTCTGCAGCACAAAATTGGATCCGAGCCCCACATGTGCGCGCACCATACGCACACGTACGTAGCTCGTCTCTAGAATCGTCCATCACGAATGAGTGCGGGCGGCGTAGTTCTGTAGACTACGGATGGCGTAGGTTCGTCAGAGAATGCCAGTCCTGGCAGTGCACTGGGGAGGGGGGGGGGGAGTCCATACAACAAGGGCGTTGGTGTGGACTCTGCGTTGTAGAAGACTGTCAGCCCACAGGAAGGCCCTATCGGGCTGCGGAGTCCCCTAGACAGTTTCCGTCCGTGGAGCACCAGCGCGCGCGCGCGCGCGCGTGTGTGTGTGTGTGTGTGTTGGAAACAATGGATGCATCGAAAAACAAAATGAAAGGCCTGGCGCCTCTTTCCTCCGTCCTCTTTTCCTTTTTTTTTTTGAGGGAAAAAGGCCACGCGTGTGCACTCTGAATGGGGTTTTCGAGATGCGGGCACCGCGACGACAAAAAGCCCCCCCCCCCTCGAGAAATATGAGAACGATGATGGTGACGATCAAGATGATGGCGATGATCAAGCTGATGATGATTCGGATCAGATTTTTTGTGTGGAAGAGTGCGTGAGACCCGGCTGAAGCCGTCCGGATACGCCGACTCCCACACCTAACTAGAAGGACCTCCCCGTCGGCCCTAACTGAAAGGACCTTCCTACCCGCCCCCTCCGCCCCGCAGTCCCAAGCAAACCTCCCCCCCGTCGTCACTCTGTGACTTGATTCTTTCTATACGTGACGTGGAGGGCGCTGGAGAGAGAGAGAGAGAGAGAGAGAGAGAGAGAGAGAGAGAGAGAGGATGGCGTAGCGCGCGCATGAGATAAAACAATGGCGAGCCGGATCAAGAAGAATCTTGTGGCGGGCGGTGGAGTAGGGGGAGGAGGGAAGCGCGCGCTCTTTGAAATTCGCCGGGCTCAGCAGCTGTGTTTGTACAGAGTGTCTCGTCGCTTTTTCTCTCCTTTATTTTCGTGTTGTCTTTATTCTTCTTCAAGATGCGGTGCGCGCGCGGTGAAGGGCTTCTGGTGCGAGAGCGAGTGAGAGGCGTGGCGGAGAGAGAGAGGTGGCGGCGGGGTGGTGGGGGGAGGGAGAGGGACAGAGGACGCGACGCGGCGCGGCAGATACCCGCTTCGAGGCTCTTCTTCGAGGGGGGTCAGAGTGCAGTCGCCCTCTATGCACTAATGAGTGATGCGCTCGGGACGGCGAATCGTGTTCGGGAAGAGAGAGAGAGCAAGAGAGGGGGGGGGGGGGGGGCAGATAGGGAAGAGAAGGGGAAGCGAGAGAGAGAGAGACAACCTGCTCAAAGCCGCGCGATATTGGCAGCGGAGACTTCTCGAGTGGCCCATAGGAAGCTGCGCCATGGATAGGGACAAAGGAGATATTTCAGATTGTGGCATCGCCGACGTGGGAACGATCCGGGGGAGGGAAAGGGAGAAAGAGAGACAGGGCGATAGGGACAGGAGAGAGGGAGATAAAGGCGCACTTGAGAGACGAGCGGTACTCGCAGTGTTACTAACCGGATGTCGATCCAGTTTTTTTTTTCACCCGGTGAATTAGAAGTTATCAACACTCGCTCGTATTTCTTTCGGAAATATATTTTTTTTGCCAAGCGAAAAGTTTTCTTTGAGATGTATAATTTTGACGACGCGGGACGCTGTGCTATTGCCGGGCAAAAACAGAGGCCACGTGATTAGGCGAGGGTGGACCAGTGCGAGGGAGACGGCACACGGCGCGCCCCGTTTGACGACGGCAGTGCGAGTGAGACACCCGAACGGACATCCCCGGCCGGGCATCTCTCTTGCACCACCGCAGTCAAATGCGGTGGCGGCGGCGGCCCGTCTCTCTCCCACTCGGCCAGGCACTGGGGGTGGACTCGGCGAGGGTGGGGGGGGGGGGCAGTGTCCATGCAAATGGATAGGGTCTCAGGGCTGCGGCGGGCGGGCGGCGTCGCCGACCCCCGTAACCGAGCCGTGGCCGGCGGCCTCGGCGCCGACTGACCGGAGTCCAGTCTAAAGGCGCCACAGGGGACTGCGTCATTACGTTTGGGTGTTGATGACTACTGAGTGGGGTGTGATGGCTGCGGGACGCGGCGGCGCATCGGCCAGGGTTTGTTTGTCTTCACACGCTCCTCTGAACCAACTCCCCCCCTGCTCCGAGGTGCGGCCGCCCTCACCGCGTGGGACACGCCCCCGCAAAGCGTCGCCAACCTGACAACCAATGAAATTTTTTTTTGCTAAAATTACGATATATCTATATCTTGAAGCTGCAGTGACCAACAACGTTTCCCTCTGTGTTGTCTTCTGGTTGATGATTTTCCATTCAAGTTAAATAGGGCAAAATGCTTTTTTTTTTCCTTCACTTTTCCAAATGTGAGGGCCGCGTTCATTTTTGTTGGGGAAGGCTGTGCTCTCCTGTACGTGTTCACGTGTGTGCGCGCGTGAGTGTTGGTAGCCGAGTGAAATCAAATCACGAAATCAAAGCGCCGCCAGAGGAAATGCGACTCCGCCCGCCGCCCGCCACCCCGAGCGAGTGTCGGGGGCGGCGTCGGCCCCTTTTGCATATCGTCCGGTCTACGTGCCTCTCTGCCTTTGTTTCTGTGATTTCATTTGATGTCACTGTGAACGTTCTCCTCGCCGGCTCCATTGTCCGTCTCTCTCTCTCTCTCTCTCTCTCTCTCTCTCTCTCTCTCTCTCTCTCTCTCTCTCTCTCTCTGTCCCGCCCCTTCGCACCCTTCCGCTCAGGCAGCGATACCGCAGGGACTTTCATTAAAACGACGGTGCGTGCGGGGACGCCCACACACTCAGAGAGCGAGTGAGACAGACCGTCATTTGGCGGCCCTCTCTCTCTCTCTCTCTCTCTCTCTCTCTCTCTCTCTCTCTCTCTCTCTCTCTGTGATCTCATCGCGCCGGGCGCGGACTCACACAACAAGGGTTTCACTTTCCGTCAGAGGCAGCGCCGCGCGCCTCCCGCGGGGAAGTTACAGTAACAGTATGGAAGTACAGCAGCGACTGCCTTTTGAACTGAAAAAATTGTTTCCTTCCGCTGCAGTTTATCTTGTCTTTCTAGTGCAGTCGCATGCAACGCGGTGAGGCAGAGGGCCGCTGACTGGCTGACCAGCTGCCGCCGCCACCGCTGCAGCAACGCCCCCGCCGCCATGTTTGTTTACGGGCCAGTCGTACGGCGCGAGGGCGCGCGCCACACGCGTTTTGTTTTCGGCCGACGAATAAAAGTGGGAGTTATTAAAATAGATATGTGGAGCACACACCGTAAATGCTGAGGAATGCGCTGGTAAACACACACACACACACACACACACACACGGGCCTCGGTGATCGCCCCTCACACAAGCGCACCGCACTGCTCACGGGTGTTCCTGCAGCATCTGCTGACCATAAGCAATTGAAGTTTTATTAAGCATTTCAAAAAATTGCAATTGTTCCGCAGTTTAAAATTTAAAAATAAATATCAGAAGATTCATAAGATGACACATACAAAAAATAAGAATTAAAAATTTTGAAACCGTCAAAATTTTGACTGTGAAAATATTGTAAAAAATTTGACTTTAAAAAAATAAAAAATTGACTTTAAATAAAATTGTAAAATTTTTGACTTGAAAATAATTGTAAAAATTTAAAATTGTAGAGTTGTTTTTCCCCTGAATATTTCCTGATGATTTCTCCGGGCATTGAACACCGGACTGCGCGGCCTCTGACGAGCGCGGCTGCCCCTGCGAGTGAGGCGGCCCGCTGGACACGCGGCCGTGATCCCCCCCGCGGCGCTGCGGCACGGCCCGACGCCCCCGGAGGGCCGCACCCGACAAATCGCCCGTTTTCGAGTGGCGGCTCGCGGCGTCCCTTTCCTCTGTCACTGTCCCTTCACCGCACCCCTTCCCCTTCTCCGTCTCTCTCGCTCTGCCGCCCGGCGGGCCGTGAGAGAGAGAGACCGCGGGAGCGAAGCGTCACGCCGGCTCATTTGCATGCCCTGTTTGCTTTACAATTCCGGACCGGGGAAGATTAGAGCGGCGACCCCGGCAGGGGCGTAGCCAGGGGGAGGGGAGAGGGGGGGGGGGAGGCTGTGGGGGTGGCCTGCCCTGCCCCCGGCGGACAACTGCCTGACTGCGACAACCGGCTAATCTCCCCGAACCACTTACAGAAACTTCGATATCTCGATTTTCGGACGGGCGAACGGCACATAATAAAAACGCAGCCGCGTTCGATATTTTTTTTCGCCCTCGTCGACAATTTGTCTTGCACCACTTGGTAGAAGAGCGACAGCCGATTGTGTTGGGGGTCGGAGCATTTTTCGATTCCCCCCCCGCAAACGCAACTGTTTTCGAGTGCACACCAATTACAGCGGCTACGTCGGGCATGATCCGACAGCGGAGGACGCTAACGTTTACAGATCGCGTGCGGTAATCCACCGATCAGACCGCTATTCCCAGAAGGACCCCGTGCGCCGCCGCCGCCTCCGCACCGCCTTCTGTGACTGTGAGAAGCGGCCGGCCGGGCGGCGCCCTCTACACTACTTGCGTTGCGATTGGCATTACCTGGAACGCATAGCTTTCATCCTGATTACGTCGGGGTGGCACTGCTGCTGCAGACGGCCGGGGGGTGTTAAACGCGTGACTGTACACACCGCCTTCTGCGTCACGTGCGCCGCCTCGGCCTGGGGGGCGTAAGCTCGCGCTGATTGCCTCGGATCAGCAGTCGATCCGCTACGTGATCAGACGACGCGAGAAATGTGCAGAGGACGGCGCCGGCGGGCGACACGGGAGCCGCAGCAGACGACACGGTGCTAGCAGACGACAGTGTGCCAACAGATGACACTGTCCTAGCAGACGACACTGTCCTACGTCACTAGCAGGCAAGGAGTCGCAGCAGACAGCAATGCAGCGGACGGCACTAGCAGACGACACTAGCAGACGGCACTAGCAGACGACACGGAACGCATGGTAACTCGACAGCGACTGTGCCAAGCGCGGGGCCGTTCTGCTCAAGTACGCTCAGTCCTTGCGCGTGCTTGAGTGTGTGTGTGTGTGTGTGTATTATTACGTATGAAAAATTAGTGGAGGCGTCCGCCATGGCGTGTTCTCATGAGCCTTGGCCACGTCGCCATGTCTGTCACACCGCGTTCACACCGGAGGAGTCACCTCTCTCTCTCTCTCTCTCTCTCTCTCTCTCTCTCTCTCTCTCTCTCTCTCTCTCTCTCTCTCTCTCTCTCTGCATCTCGTGCAGTCCTCTTTCCTTTCTCTGTCCCTCCTCCTCGCGCGCCTCGTCTTCTACGTTCATCTCCTGTCCCTTTTCTTCTCTGCTCAGCACACGTGTGCACGCACGGCTAGCAGTGGCGGCATCGCATGAGCAGTGGATGCGGGTGTGCGGCATGCGTGACCCTTACGTGCCACACTGTGTGTGACACTGTGTGTGTGTGACACTGTGTGTGTGTGGCACTGTGTGTGCGTGTGAGGACGGTGTCTGTCGGCGCACGCCGCCGAAAGGTGTCGGCCAGGACATCGATAGCTTTGGGACCGAGTGCTGAGCTGCCACTGACTGGGCGTCGTCGGCTCCCGGACGCTGCAAGGAGGCGCGGCACAACGGTCTTTTACCTCTGTGTGTGTGTGTGTGTGTCTTTACGGGAAGCAGTAGCAGCGCGTTAGATAAAGAAACAATAGTGTCCCACAACAGCCGAGCCCTTGTGCCTACAGGGGGCGGCTCACCATGTGAGGTATGTACACATATGTCGGGCGGAGGCGTTGCATTTCACCTACTGCTCTCACACACACACACACGCACATGACGCAAGACGTTGTAAAGCACCGCCCGGCCCGCCCTCCTCAGAGATGGTGCCGGAGATAGCAAAGTCCATTTCTATTCAATTCCAATGCGATCTTTACGCGCCGGGCGGCGGCGGCGGCGGCGTCGGCTCCGCAAAAAGCTTCGCCGAAACACGATAGGACACCTCAAGGAGCCGCCGGCCGCCGCCACTGGAGCGAGAGAGAGAGAGAGAGAGAGAGAGAGAGGGCCGCACAGACAGAGACGACTCAAACAAGCAAATGCGATTTCTGCAGCGCAGAAGTAGTACAATCGAAGTGCGAGCCGGCGTGTTTTTCGGTTTACCAGACTCACACTCACGACTGGAGTCGTCACTCGATACAGCACACCTCTGCAGCACCGCAGAGGGAGGTGACAGTCCCACATAGGTGTCCGCACACAGACGAGCGGGGACCGCGACAACAAACAGCAACAACAAAAACAACAGGGACACGGCCTGATCCAAACTGTCTGCCACCGCGACGTCAGCTGTGTCAATTCGCGATCACAAACGATTCGTGCTGCAAATTCTCCTGTATTTTTGTTGATTATGATGCAACCGCAGCAGCGCCAGAAACATTTTCGTCTCGTCTTATACCCAGAAAAAGCTCCCGCCCTCAGCCAAATGCGGAGGCAAACAACGAGTCCGAATCGTCTTGACTGCCGAGGCCGCCGCTGCCGCGGGCGTACGTTCGGTGCTCAGACCCGGGGCAGCGCTGCCGGCGCGTTCGCCGTATTTTCACGCTTCAGCGACAAAACTGGCTTCGATGTGCGCCCCACGCGCCTTTGATCCGCCCCGCCGCCGCCGCCGCCGTTAAGTAGCCATCTCTCCCTCTCTGTCTGTTTCTCTCACGGCCGCCGCAGTATCTCTCTTTTCAATATAACGCCGCCCTTCTTTTCCCGCCCCGGCCCCGCGCGACCTGCGGCGCAGCAACAGCAGCGCAAAGGAGCGCATCGCCACCCTTTCCACCCGACTCACGCCTCGCCCGTCTCTCTCTCTCTCTCTCTCTTACTCACAGTTTATGCACAGGCGGGAATATCATTTTGCATGGAAGGAGGAGGAGGACGAAGGGGGTGCGACGAGGACAGAAGGAGTGAGTACAGTTGTCCGAGAAGTGGCCGGGGATGAGCTCCGGGCCGGAGTAGTAAATCCCATGTCACGCTCCAAGGGACCGTCGGAGGCCGAGCCAGCCTCTGCGCCAGACTGGCTGGCGTGTGGACTATCTCCCTCTCTCTCTCTCTCTCTCTCTCTCTCTCTCTCTCTCTCTCTCTCTCTCCCTCTCTCTGCCCACCCCATCCAAATCCATTTCCACTCTCTTTTCTTTTTCGTTCGCCTTCAGCGTGCAGTTTCTCCTCCTCCTCCTCCTCCTCCTCCTCCTCCTCCTCTCCTCCTTCTTCTTCTTCTTCTTCTTCTTCTTCTTCTTCTTCTTCTTCTTCTTCTTCTTCTTCTTCTTCTTCTTCTTCTTCTTCTTCTTCTTCTTCTTCTTCTTCTTCTTCTTCTTCTTATTATTATTATTTTCTTCTTATTATTATTCTTCTTATTATTATTATTATTGTCATCATTATTATTATCATTATTATTATCACCATTTTTATCATTATTATTACGTTAATCGTCATCAACACCGGTTACAGTAAGAAAACGTTGCCCACCGCACTACACTGTAATTACGGGGAGCCTGGCGACTCTCCGCTCGCAAGGGTGTTGCCCGGAGATGAGACTCAAACACTCCGCCACTCCATTCTCCGTGGCCCGGAAAATCGCTTTCTTTTCGGCTCAGCACTCCTGGAGTAGAGCGAGAGAAGAGAAGAGAGAGAGAGAGAGAGAGAGAGAGAGCGCACAGCACAGTAGCCACATCCACCCCCTTTTCTCTTTCTCTCTCCCTCCTTCTCTGGCTCTCTCTGTCTCTCTCTAGTTCACTCGCTCTCGGCAGCCCTCTTTCCATTTCAGCAACCTATCTTTTCCCATTCAAGAACACACTTTCAGTGGAAAGCCGTCCGTGCGTTTCACCTTCGAGGAGATACGTTTTCGTTCGCGCCCCGTGGAACACCGCCCCGAGCACTCGGCGAGGCGGGAGCGCGAAAAAATAAAAAGGTATTTGAAAAATATATGGACAATTTTTATAGTGTGATGTGAGCAAGCAAGAGTCCCCATGTGAACTGATGGGCGAAGAGAGAAGGAGGAGAGGAAGAGAGGGGAGAGAGAGAGAGAGAGAGAGAGAGAGAGAGAGAGCGTGTGCACGCGACAAAAGGGTTGCAATTAACGTACAGTCGAGGAGAGCCCACCGCCCCATATGAAATTCATATTTTACGCGCGGACGCGTTGTGAGCATCGGCAGCCTCGTGTTAGACAGAGACGCTCCGCGCCCGGCCGCGCGGGGGGGACAGAGACGGAGCGACACTCGGAAGGACCTCTCACGGTGCTCCGCTCACGGCCTCCTGCGCTAACTTAAATTCTCTTGTCATCGCGGCGTTCACGTGTCGGCGGCCCTGCCGCTGCGCCGATGAGAACGGCGGTTTTGTTTCAAGGAAAGGCTTCACTCGCCTCCCCGTTCAATGAGTGCGATCATTTGCGGCCGCGTGGATGGGGGAGGGACGCGACCACAAGAAGATTGGGGGGGTGCAGGGGGCGTGCTCGTGTTATGTCACGGGATGCGTCACCCATCTGCAAAGCTTTTCCGAAAAAAAAAAATAATCAGACAATGGAAAATGAATTATAAATTTGTACTAGGCTTCTAAAATATCCGGACCAAAATATTTACTGGAAAGCAATCCTGTGATCACTATATTCTGGACAACCTGAGCCGAGCTATTGACGTTTTTTACAGATTTAATTCTTTCGAGACTAGGAAAATGTTTTTAAAGTAGCCATACAATTTAAAAATAAAAAAAGTGATCATTTGATAAAAAAAATGAGCTCAACCAATTACCTCGCTGTTATCAACTCCTTGATATGGTGGTATTCTTTTCACAGCCTTTCAGCCACGCTCCGAAAAAAAAAACAAAGAATTGTTTTTGTTTGTCGCAAAACATTTATACGTCTGGCAGCCCCAGCGGCACCGACTCGTCTCAGGACAACACCGCGCACAAGCAACACGCGACCAAAAATGAACACTCCCCCTCTCACTCGCTTTCTCTCTCTCTCTCTCTCTCTCTCTCTCTCTCTCTCAGGCCCCCCGCAAACAAACAATCTCATACCTGTAAATCATGTGGATGGGACGGAAACCACCCCGACCCCGCGCGCCCCACATCGTCTGTCTCACTCGCCCTCATGCCGTCGACCGTGCGTGGGAGAGAGAGAGAGAGAGAGAGAGAGAGAGAGAGAGAGAGAGAATTGGCGAGGTCGCGAATTACGTTCGTAGCGCCACCAAATACACCCGCGTAGCGCACGCGCCTGCTCGACTGGGGTGGTCTCCACTCGGGTCCATTTTTCCTCCGGGCTACGCAGTTTCTCTCTCTCTCTCTCTCTCTCTCTCTGTCCCTAGCACTATGCCTCCCTTCTCATCTCTCTCTCTCACTCCCTCCTCGCTCAACAAGTATTGTCCACCCCTTGCAAGTTGTCGCAATTCTCACTGACCCCAAATCCACCCTCTCGCAAACTGGTCCCGGCCGGAAATCGCTCTGCCCTCTCACCCTCTTTTTGGCGCCACCCTTCTCTCTCTCTCTCTCTCTCTCTCTCTCTCTCTCTCGCACCCGGGGGCGCCACCGTGGCAGCGGAGGCTTGCCGGCAGCGCGCACCACGGGAGCGGGCGCCCCTGTGAAGCTCCATCTCTCTTCCACCTGTGGCACCGGCAGCACCACGTACCCTTTTTCTGTCTCACTCCGACACCCGCCGTTCTTGCCCTAGAAATGCTCAGGTTGTACTGTTTCCTGCGTCCCCCCCATATTTTACCCCCCCTCTCTCTGTCTCGCTCTCCCCCGCGCCAGCCCCGCTCGCTCCGTCTCTCTCGCTCTCCCGAGGACCCTCGCTCGGCAGGACCGGAAGGTTGCGTTTATCAGGGGAAGTCCGCCTCACAGGTCTGCCGGCCCCCCGCCCCGCTGTGTGCCCCCGGGTGCTGCAGCGCCGTCCTTGCGGGCGGCCAGTTCCTGCCACGGCGGCACGAGGAAGGGGCGAAAAAAAAATGTCACCATTAAAAACAATCGTAGTCCAAATAATGACAGTCATGATCATGGTCTAATTTCGGTCGATAAAGGAGCTTTAAAGAGCCTAAATGGGGCCAAATGATGTTCCCTGCAGATAATAATTTTAGTGGTGATCCCCAGCGTGGACACCTCAGCTCGTTTTCATCCGAGAAGGTCATATGACCCTCTTCTTGGGCCAAGCCGAGACTGAATGTGGTCTAAATAATCTGGAGTCTGATGTCGAGTTCCTGAGGTAGACGCTCCAAGCCCCTTACTGCCCAAAATTAGGCCATGGTTATGACAATCTCATTGTCTCGTGGCGCTCGTCAGTGGGTAATCGGAATCACATTCCGTTAGATGAGTTGTCGCTCTCTGTCTATCGTGTGATATACGTCTCTCCCTCTCGCACACACACACACACTCACGCGCGCGTGTGCTCTCTATCATCCGCGACTTGTAGCAGTATATCAATCGCTGATGACCGATCTGCGGCTGTATCATCATCACACATATGACCACGCGCGTGGCCTGGTCACCACACGTGTGTGTGTGTGTGTGTGCGTGCGTGTGTGTGTGTGTGTGCGCGCATGCATGAGCGTGCATGTGTGTGAGGGGCGTCTGCTTTGTGCATCCAACCAGTCCAGTAGTCCGCACAGTGAAAGGGGAGAGAGAGAGAGAGAGAGAGAGAGAGAGGGGGGGGGGGAGGGGGGAGGTGCAAGCGAGAAACACACAAGGGTGCGAGGGGTGAAGGAGAGCGAGCGAGCGAGAGAGAGAGAGAGAGAGAGAGAGAGAGTACCGTAAATGCTCTGTATGGGGAAGCGCTGCCGCATTGTCATATTCGAAGAGGCATCAACGGGATCATAATAGCTGGAAGAGAGAGAGAGAGAGAGAGAGAGAGAGAGAGAGAGAGAGAGAGAGAGGGAGAGTCCCCGCGGCGAGAGAGGCGCACTCACCTCCCGCGGTGACACTGGGAACTAACCGGCATAACACAATGTAACTACACACACGAAGCGAGTGACACACATGCGACCCGACAAAGTGTGCCCGTTGTGTTCTTTCTAATCTCACATATATATATATATATATATATATATATATATGTGCACCCTACTCGCCACCGCCGCCACTGTCTGGAGCGCGCGACGGCAGTGGAGTGCGAGAGAGAGAGAGAGAGTGAGAGAGAGCGCACGCGGGTCGCCGCATTTGACTGTGGCAGCGCAAGAGAGACGCCTGCCTGCGGAAGGGCTTTCGGCTTCAATTCTTGTGAGAACAACACCCCCCTGTCTCTGCAGTGCACACCATCGCCGTATCAATTCTCCAATCATACAACTGTGCTGAAAAAAAAAGGGCACTTGGTAAATGAGAATGTAAGGTTCACCCTTCGGACAAATCGTGATCACTTCTCATTGTAATTTATACGCCGGCACGTCAGGGTGAGCCACGAGTAGTCAGATTTGTTACATATATATGTTTGTACCCCTCCATATGCACCCGCCGGGACGTCACACATGTCGTTTGCGATAATGGACCGATATCACACGGTGCTGCATTATCGTAATCTCAAGGCTCCCCATGTGCGCTCTCGCTCTCTCCGTTTTCGACGTATACCTTGTGTCATGCCAATTTCATATGTGTCAGAGAGAGAGAGAGAGAGAGAGAGAGAGGTTATTATTATCGTTGGAACATATCGCGGGAGGGGTTAAGTTTTTGAGTGACCCGCCACCGCGTCCGGGTGTCTTCCTCTTTGGAACACAAACGCGCGCCCACAGACGCGAGCAGATGCGAACCACAAAAGGATGTGTGTGTGTGTGTGTGAGAGAGAGAGAAGGAGAGAGAGAAAGAGAGAGAGAGAGCGAGCTGGGTTCACCGCAGATATCCTCCGGTCTGTATCATTTCGGATTAGCATCACCGCGACTCAACTCGGCGTGAATTTGAGTGGCTATGATGAGCGAGTTAGATACAGTAGTAGTTGTGGTCTGAAGGGACGGGAGGAGGGGGGAGGGGGGTAAAAAACAGCGGAGAGGGGTGGGTGGGGGGCATCGCATTGATACACTGATGCACTGTGAGAGTACGCGGCCACCGCTGCTGCTGCTGCCGTTGCTGAAAAGGTTTTTGGCGCGTTGTGCGCGCCGCATTTTATCGCTGTGGCATTGGCTGCATTGTTTACATCGGGAAGGGTAGCGAGGTGGGCTGAGCGGCGGCAGCGGCAACGTGCACTCAGGCCGGCCGGTACACCATATAGCACGCTATCTCTATACACCGCGGCTGAAACGATAAAGATAGTATTGCAAACGCTATATTGCGGACCACACACACACACACACACAGACGCACCGGTGTGACGAATGACGCTCGTTCGCGGCGCTCCAACATTTATCCGGTATTGATCATGACGCAGTGTGTGTGTGTGTGTGTTCGTTCGGACCCAATTACCAAAAGTTCTCGCTCGGCGCCATTCACACACGTCGCCGTACCGGAACTTGCGGGGCCCCAATAATTCAGCGGTATCGATCTATGGTTCCTTTCAGCCGAGCTGGATGCGTCTGAGGTGTGCGAACGAACTAGATTGACGCTGTCTCTCTCTCTCCCTAAACGCGGTACAACACAACTGTACGAGAGAGAGAGAGAGAGAGCGGTCGGGTAACACCGAACGCCTCGCACCACCTTCGGCCGCGTGCGCACGCTTGGACTGAAAGTGAGGAGGGACAAGGACGGAAGACGTATGGGCCGCGGGCAAGCAGGAAGGGTGTGAGAGAGACAGATGGACACGGGAGCGAGAACAATACGGATCGCGGGCCGAAAGACAAGAAGTAGTGCGGGGATTTATGTGAGCTCGCCCCGCGAGATGTGCCCGGCGAAACAGATGGCAAGTCAGCACAACACAACGAAAAAAAATGTGCTTCGGAGTTTAATTTGGAGACATTCGGTAAGAACTTCTCCAAGAAAAAAAAATATCTGCCAATAAAATCTTTGAAAAGATGGAGCCAAATTTTAAAAAATTCTTTTCCTAATTTTTTAAAATAAACTTT
The DNA here is from genome assembly GCA_026979955.1 of Megalurothrips usitatus. NCBI lineage: Eukaryota > Metazoa > Arthropoda > Insecta > Thysanoptera > Thripidae > Megalurothrips > Megalurothrips usitatus. The sequence goes on from CM049607.1 coordinate 4,573,498, forward strand.
TGGTAATTTTTCATCTTCTTACACAATTTTGCATATGTTTTCATTATTTAATCTGTTTTTATCATATTTTACCAAATTTTTATCCTTTTTCCATCATTATGAAACCGTTTTCATGATGATTTTTCCATGATTTTCCTCCCAAAAAAATTCGAACGCGCCGCACATCCGACCACACCCCGTCGTTGGCGAGATATAATGAATCACCCGTGCAAACACCGCGCACTCGCTCACTCGGAGAGAACATCTGGGCGGCGGGCTGCACGCGCCGCAGAGTGCCGTGATAAGGGCTCTGATAAGGGGCAGGTAGCGGCCCAATCCACCTGCCACGATAGTGGCACTAATATCACTCATCGCCGGCAAACACGGCGGCGGCGGCGGCCGCCGCGCACCGCTGTATAGCTTACCGTTTGTTTTCTGGCTGCTGGCCGCCGGGCCCCGGTGTGTGGGGGCTGTGGCACCTGTAGCAGATTAGGTGCCCGAAAACTGTTGGTCTCCTGTGACGTCGTTGTCGCCTCCGCAATGTCCACGAGTGCGAGCGAGAGAGAGAGAGACGCGGGAGATCGCATTCGACTGCGGTAGTGCGAGAAGGATACCCGACCGTCAGTCAAATGGGGCGGGGCGGTCTCTCTCGCACCTCAGCGCGGCCGCCATTCCGCTGGTCATCCCGTATCATTCCGAATCTACGAACTCCGAGTACACGCCGAACACCGCGAAGCTGACGAGTCGTGTCAGTGACCCGATCCGAGTGGACTTCAGCTGGGGGACGGGGAAAGTGTCGCGCGCGAAAGGTCAAACCGCGCGGCGGCGGGGCGGTGTGGCGGGCGGCGGCTGCGTCCAGACGGCGCACCACACCCCGCCCGCGGGGCGCCTCTCGGACGCGGCCGACGCCCCTCCGAACGTAAACGATACGACTCCACAAACACGAAACGTGTGTCGGAACCTAAATATTATCGTGAGCTTCACTTGCAGCGGCGATATGTGTACGCGCGCTTCTGGCTCCCCGATTGACTCGCTGCCGTGTTTTGTTGTTCGGCGGTTGGCACCGCCGCCGTGTGTGGGCGGCGGGCGCGTGCTGCGCCGCACGAACGTCGTTCGATACATCGACACGCGTTCGAGGTGAGCGAGAGGGGAGAGCCACTGGAAGGGCGTCGTGAGTGAAAGGGAGTGTCGTGAGAATTTTGAAAAAATACGGTTTGTAGATATAATTTTTCAACATGCGGTTTTAATGTTTTTAAATATTCTTTCTGCCAAAACTTGCTACTCAATCATCAAAAACAAATAATTTAATAAATAAATATCCGAAAGTCATGTTCTGATTTGGATCAGCGCAGCTGGTTTTTCTCACGGGTGGTCCGCGTCTGGCCGACCCTTAGACTGCGCGCCGCGAGCGCAGTCGATCCTAGCTGCGTGGGGCCGCAGCCGAGTGCCGCCGGCGGCCAGGCACCGCGGCCAGGAGGTCTTCCCTCTCCCTCACTCCCCCTCGAGGGCTCGGTCAGCCTCTCTCTCTCTCTCTCCCTCTCTCTCGCTCTCTTCCCTTCTCGCCACATCCCTTTCGGCTTTATGGGAGTAATCACGGAATATATGAGCTCATAGTTTACGGCGGCCGGGATCGCGCGCGCGTGGCCCGCCGAGCGCCGCCTGCCGCTGCCGGCCGCCGCCGGGTTCGCGAGACAACTGGCTCCGGCGACGACACGGGTTGCGCGGGTTCGAGTCCCCGCGGCCGCTCCGCCACTTCCGCAGGGATCCCGACGCCCGCTCGCCTCCTGCGGCGGGTCCTGCTGTTGTGTTCTGCGGCGCCGCGCTTTTGTCGCAGCGGCGGCGAAACGCGCCGTGATGGAATTTGGCCGCCCCGCACACCCGTCCTCAAATACCACTCCCTGAGAATGGCCACCGAAAATAATTTACAAACGATGTCATATCGCAAACGAGCTAGGATTTTCTAAGAGAAAGAAAACAGGAAAACGTTTTTTTTTTTTATGGCGTTGATTCCTTCCATAATTTCTTTCAGTTCACCGGCAGTCTCTCCCGCGAACGGAGAACACGTTTTGCCAACCCCTCCTCGGGGCTAATTTGCCCTTCCAACTGAAAACAAGCGTGTTTCTCTAATTCTGGAAAAGGGAGAGAATGGACAGAGAGGGAGCGAGCGAGAGAGGGAGAAAGAGAGAGAAGTAGGGCCACATTCCAGACTGGACTCGCGACGAGCTTTTTAATAAACTCTCGCTCGAGGGTTGACACCTCGTCCCGCTCTCTCTCTCTCTCTATCTCTCTCTCCCTCCCTCTCCCGCATTCCACCCCCAGTGGAAAGGTGACGCGGGTCAGTAAATACAACCCTTTCTCCTCATTCAAATGAAACGAAACGAAGGGGCGGAACGTGGAGGGGGTGAGGGGTGGTGGCGGCATTGCGGTAACTTGACGATGAACCTAATCTGCGAGTTCCGTTTGCCTTGCTTTGTTTTTCTTTCCCCTGAAAAGCTTTTTCCCCCTCCCGTTGCTTCTTGTCTTGTTTCTGTTGTGATATCTCTCTAGCTGATGTCTCTTCCTTCTCTTGCCCGTTTTCGTACTGCAAATTAAAATTGAAGCCCTCATTTGAGCTTTTTATTTGAATCTTAATTCGCGAGAAATTTTACGTTCGATTTGAACGCTTCCGTAGACGAGCCATCCGCACAAATATTTGACGAGCGCCTTTGACACAACAGCGGCACGTGGCCATTCCAAAGTCGCATCTTCAAATGAAGTTTTTTTTCCTTCTTTATCTACCGGCTTATTTCATTTTTTTCTCTCTCCCTTCTCCCTTTCCTCCTCGCTCTTCTTGACGTCTTTGCTTCATTAGTGCCTCCCTCGCGTGTTCTGCAGCCACCCCCTCATCCCCACGAGCGCCGTCTCTCTCGCTCGCCCTTTCAGATCCATCTCCTCTCTCTTTTTTCTCCAGCCCGCTCATCACAGCGAATCTACCAGTCGCGGACCGATCCATTGTCTTACTTAATCTATCATAATTTGTGGTCGGGCGCCGCGTCTCGGCGGGGGGGGGGGGGGGGGGGGGCATGTCGCTGCCGCCGCCAGATAGCCCCGCGTCCGGAATTGATTTCATGTTTCTAATCCAGCCACAATAATTGCAAAACTTTCCCGCCTGCCGTCGCGCGCGCGCCAAACCCCATCCAGTTACTATGAGGTCTGTCCGGTGCCCCATTTGACAGCCCGCGGGAACCCTCTTCCATACAAAGTCGCGTTGCCCAGGAGGGCCGGCCAGCGCGTCCCCGCCGCCTTCGCGAAGCCCCATCCAGTTACGCCGCCGGTCGTTACCCCAATCCGGGCCAACCGTTTAACGATGTCTATGGCAGGCGGTGCCACAAACATCCCGGCGCCGGCACTGCGCCCGCCAATGGCATCTAACTGGACGGGACTCGAACCCACGCACGACGCCGCCCGGACAATGTGTGCGGACAGCCATCAAGTGCGACGGAGACACACCACGTTACCTTTCCAGGCGTTCTGCGAGTGCGAGCGAGAAGGGGTGGAAACGACGACACCAACCGTTTAACGACATGCTCAAACTGGTGTGTCGTTCCATTGTTTAGTGGTGTGTTTGCTCAAGAATGAAGACGGCGAAGGGGAGGGAGAAGGAGAGAGGGGCTGAGGGGAGAAGGAGAGAGGGAGAGGGTCGTATGAGGCGCCCCCTCCTGGTCCTGGCGGATGGGGTGCTGACGAAATGAGCGCAATGCCCAGCATACGGGCGGCCCAGTCCAGTCCGGGATGAAGGATCTACGATGAGACTACAGTTTGGGCTACAGTGCCTTCAACTGTAGTTCCTCAAACTGTTTTTTTTTATGCAGTTGTGCTGTAGTTGACTCGAAAAAGTGTAGATCGTCTGTATTATCTAATGCTTTTTATTCGTCCAGCGCTGCTAACGAATTTTCCGTTTTAAAAAACTACTGTAGTCGCACTGTGCAGTTCACACTGTTGAGTAACGCAACGGATTCAAGGTGCCTGGATCGGGGTCGAACTACAAACCCCTATATCACACACACGCACACACGCTTGCTTCACCGCAACGCTGTCACTGTCGTCAAAAAAAAGCAAGAGAGAGAGAGAAAGAGCGATGGGGCGACAAGCAAAGAAGAAAGGAGAAGAAAAATATAGAAGGAAGACGGCCAAATCGACTTCCCATGATGACAAACGCAGGGAGATATCATTCGTTTTCACAGGACGCGCGCGCCTCCGCTGCTGTTGTCGCGCCCCCCTCTGGCGGGCGTGGTTAGGGGGTGGGGGAGGGGGGAGGGAGGAGGAGGGAGGGAGGGGAGGGAGGGAGGGGAGGAGGGACCGCCAACTGCACAAGGCGCCTTCTATTAATCGTCTCCATCGAAGGGAGGGGGTGAGTCCGTGTCTGACATCGGAGATCCCGCCACCATGTCGTCACCCGGCCTCACTCCCGTTCTACACACTTCCCTCCCAAAAAAATATTTGAAAATATATTTTTTTTTCCAAGACACTTTTTTTTCAAATCCACTCCTTTTTTTCTCCCACTGTCAGAACAAGAGGCAACGTCGAGAGCGGCGGCGGCGGCGGGCGCCTGTGAGGTAGGCAACCCGGCAGCACGGGTGTGGAGTAGCGGCCTACCCTCCGGGCGACTCTGCCCGACAACCGCACGCCATCCGCTCCCACCTCTCTCTCTCTCTCTCTCTCTCTCTCTCTCTCTCTCTTCTCACACTTACACACTGCTGTGCGTCTGCCTCGCACCCCCGCACCGCACCCGCACCTTTCATCGCCCTTTCTCCGTCACACGCACACAACGCCGCGCGCGTGTGCTTCCACAGCACACCAAACGCATGCCGTCTCACTCGCTCGCTGTCAACCAGTCCAGATGACGCGCACCGCCGTGACGTATGAGTCGAGACACACCCCCCTCTCCGAAGGCAAGGGTTGCCCTCCTCCCTCTGCTGCGTGTGTGTGTGTGTGTGTGTGTGTGTGTGTTTACCTGTCCACGCTTATGATGGAAGGATGTGTGTGTGTGTGTGTGGCTGCCTCACAGACAGAAACGGGGCACATCTTAATGCACGCGAAAGTCAATTGATCTCCCCTCTCTCTCTCTCTCTCTCTCTCTCTCTCTCTCTCTCTCTCTCTCTATGTGTGTGTGTGAGGCAGCAGGGGTGGGTGGAGAGGGTGTACGAGGGGCAGTGGGCTGCATTAGGAGCAATGAGCCCTCCTCGGGTATCGTATTGCTGTCAACAGTCGGCACCGCGCCGCCATGCGGAGGTCCCCACAACGCGGGTGGCCACTGCGACCGCGCCGCCCGAACTGCGCGGGGCGTTGTCTGCGTTGTCACTGAGCAAAACTGGACGTTGGCAACTCTATATGTATATCTTTAGGAGTCTGAAAGAGATTTCGGGGATTTCACAGATCCTGAAAAAACAAAACGCTTAAGCCCGATTGCTCGGAAAATTGCGTAATACTATCATACAGTGGAATTCCGAACTTTCGCACAATAGGTATATGGATAATTTTCGTACGCGATCAAAACGCATGTGGTTTCGAGGTCTTCTCTAGGTGGCTGAGGGTCCTCGCAGCTCTGCTGCGCGCGTGAGAGAGAGACAGAGCGCCTGTATGAGGGAGAGAGATAGTCGAACGCTATGCTCTCCAGACGGGCGAACGTGTCGGGATCAAATGACAGACAGTCTGGCTAAGATGGACGATGCGTGCCCCGGATGCCCTCGCCCCCTGCCCCCACCCCCTCGCGCTGCCACCCCTGTCCCCGCCAAGGGCTCATACCCAACCCTTATATTCCGTCCGCGCGCACCGACTCCGTGCAAGCCGCGTTCCCCAACTCTCTCTCTCTCTCTCTCTCTCCTCGCAGCTCTCTCTCTCCGACCCTCTCCCCTCAGAGCCCTCTCCAGGTATTTCCCTCCCGTTCCTGCCTGCCCGCCGCCCGTGTCGCATCCCAGCCTGAGAACGTTTCTTTCACTGCTCCTCGCGATGTTCGACCGAATCCGATAAATTCTGCCGCGCACTGACTTTTATTTTCGTACATAATGACAAGTGGCTAGGATAGAAGGTGGCGCCGCCGGGTCTCCCGAGGGGAGGGTGGAGCAGAAGTGACGCGGAGAATGGGATAGAGGATAGAGAAGAAAGCTATGGCCACTTCTGCGAGGCGCACAATTATGAGGCGATAAAAGTGACAGCAAGGGTGAAAAGTAGCACGAGTTATCGCGAAGGCGGGACGGAGAAAAGGCGAGAGAGGGAGAGGGACGGAGAGAGTGTGAGAGAAGGACGGGGGGCAGAGCGAGCGAGAGAGAGGGAGAGCAGTAGGAGACTGTGGCCTGCTAATACCTTCTCCGCCTCTGGTCGCCTGGAACGCGAAGACATCGAGGGCGACACAACGCAGGGCCGACAAATGTCAGGAACCAATCGACTTAATCGAAAGCCCCTCTCGAAAACGGAATGAGGTGCGAGCCACTGTTGCGGAAGACGGGTTGTCTCGGTGATCTCTCTCTCTCGCTCTTACCTCAGAAACAAGACCAGCCGGACCGATCGAGTTACCCTCTGCATCCGGACGGCGACATTTCTACGTCATCTTTCGATTGAGAGCGAGGCGACATATTCGTCTTGGGGTTGCGTTTCAATAAGGAGGAGGAGGGGGGGAGTGTGGAAAAATTGTGGGGATTCCGTCGCGTCCGGCCGTCGCGCCGCCGGGGAGCTTCCGTCGCCGCTGCTGCCTCCAGACCCGGCAGTAGTTATTCGCAGAGTCTTTCGTGGAGAGTGCACACTGGTTCTTGTTGAGTGAAAGACCCTCCAGGGAGTGCGCGCCGGGTGCGACTTTTCCCGCGGCACCGCGCGGCCATTTACGATGCCGCCACCGGAGCACAGGTGGTGTTGTGTTGGACATAATGCTGCGCGGGTCAGCGGCGTCGCCGGCGTGTTCGCTGCTCCAAACACGGCCCTGCGTCTCTCTCTCGCTCGCACCCATTACACGTTCGGCCAGGGTCAAATGCCGCGAGCGCGCGGCCTGCCTCAGGTGGCTGCGGAGCTGGCCCAGCGCCATGACCCGGCGGCATGAGAGCCGCCATCCGTTATGGTACCTGGCGCCCACTGATGACCTCGGGGCGGGCGGGGAGGAAGGGTAGGAAGCGGGGAGGGAGGAGAAGAGGAAGCAGAGGGGGAGGACGGAGCAAGGAAGGTGGGTAGGAAGGGGACGAGAGGTGGAGAGGGACGGGCGAGAATGCTACGAGGAAGGATAGAACGGAGAAGCGGAGACAAAGAGGAGACAAGAAGGAAGGCGGGGATAAAGGGGGAAGAAGTGGTAGGAAGAGACGAGGAAGGAGAAAAAGAGGTGGCGGCCGCAGGGGCCCTGCTGTTGTGGCGGGCTGCGGTGTGTCAAATGGGGGTGAACTATTTGGAAGGTGTCGCGCTCCGCCGCCCCGCCCGCCCGCAGCCGGCCCCCGAGTCAATGGCGCGTGAAGGGGTGGCCTATAAGTCTCCGATCGCACAAAGGAGTTGTTTATCAACTACTGTCAGGCGGGTGCCGCCGAGGGGTTTGCAATGAGAGGACTCTGGTGTTGCTTTGCGGGGATGACGTTTATTCGTAATCAGCGTTTGGACGTGTCTCAGTTACTGCCGGTGGTTGTCGAGGCCTCGGTGGTCGAGGGCTTGTACTCGAGCACGCACTTGCTGAAGCTGCCGATGACGCCCAGGGCCTCGACGTTGCTGGCGGCGACGGCCACGCCCACGCAGACGGAGGACTCGGCGGGGATCTTGACGGAGAGGTGGCCGGCCACCTTGACGCCCAGGATGGTGGCCTTGGTGGCCAGGATGGTGCCGCGGATGGTGAGCCCCGGCAGCTTGGTGGACACGCAGAGGGGCTGCAGCAGTCCCTTGGTGGCGCACTCGACGAGGACCTGCGAGGGTCAGCAGCTCAACGTTAGCGGGGCGGCTTCTCGTGGGACGCTGTCCGAGGCCGTACGTGTGATCGCCTACCTGCTCGGCCTGGTTGATGAGTCCCTGAGCCTGGTCGGTCAGGTTCCTGATCTCCTCTACGGTGGCCACGGCCTCGGCGGACGCGAGGAGGACGCAGCCCTGCACTTTGTTCTCCAGCTTGCCCTGGACGTCCTGCAGGTTGGGGTGCTTGTCCTCGCACTCGGAGAGGGCGGTCTGGACGCCTTGAGGGATGATTTTCTGTTGATCGTGAGGAGTTAGTGCAGGTGGCCGTGCACTGCGTCACATGTACGCGCCCTGCTTCGTCGGCGTCCTCTTTACCTCCAGCTGCGCGATCCACCCTTCCACGGCCTTCGCCGCGATCTCCTCCCCGGCGTCAATGGCCTGCTGGGTGGCGTTGGCCACGGCGGCGGCGGCCTTCTGCACCTGGGCGTCGATGCCCAGGAGGATGTTCTGCAGGGCGTTCAGGATGTCGTTGCTGTCGATGGGCCGCTTGTCGAGGGCGAGCTCGTCGAGGGTGGCGACGAGGTTGTCCTTGTCGACCAGCTGCCTGTCGGCCACGCTGTACGACTGCACGCACAGGGCCTGGAGGCGAACAGATCGAGGTTAGCCGTGCGGAAACTACACCGGAACTGTAGTTTCTCAGTGTAGTTCAGGTCGACTCACCTGCAGTGCGAGGGTCGCGACGACGGCGAGGAGGAGCTTCATGTTGGTGTGCGGTTGTGGACTGAACGTACTCCGCCTAGCGCACCGGCCCTTTTATTCGGAGCCCGCGTAGCCCAGAGAGCAACAGCTGTTGATAAGCACTTTGCCCGAATTTCTCTGCCCGAGATAGCAACGGGAAACATTTGACCTCGCGTGCCCTTGGAAGGTGCCAGAGCAGACTGCCCTCCCAGCAACCGTCCGTCGGCAGTGCAGTGAGCCCGGGTGTGTGTGTGTGTGTGTGTGTGTGTGTACACCCGTATTCCACTATCAGCGCCTTTACCGGGGCCATAAACGGACTAGGTGTGTCGCCGTACATCGAAGTGTACACGTGAAGTCGCCACGTGTGTTAATTTGGCAAGTCTGAGCTGATGAAATGTGTGGCTTCCACGGCGCGCATCGGTAGATCATGTGACTGTCTGGGTGTACGTTTACGGTCTCGTGTCGGGCCCTCTTCCTTTTCACCCGGAGCCCCGGCGGCGGCGGGTGGAGCGGGGCTCCCCGGTGATACTTTGTACGAATGGGGAGAGCGGGCGACCATACTGCATCCTGCCATGTGGTTCATCGGAGGAAGTATCGTGTTTTGACCGCTTCTGCTTCAGCGAGCAGTATATGAATTGAGTAGCGTCGGACGCGGGAGAGAGAGACAGAGAAGGGGGAGGGGGGGATTCGGGAGACAGTTGGAGCGAGCTGGCATGACGGTGGGGAGGGTCGGGGAGAGGGGGCTGTGCGCTAGCCAGTGCCATGTCATGAGCCGGCACGTAAGACGGCGCGAAGACGGGGGCGTACAAACACCGCCTTCTCATTCGCAGCGCGCTCGCTCCCACACACGCACACAAACCTATACACACACACTCACGCCTCTGTTTATCTCTCTCCGACTAACTGATCCGCCAAAGTTGGATCCGATCTGACTGACAGCAGCACCCCGCGGATGCTCGCAGGTTGGCAGCCATGAGTGGCCGTGACGGGCCGACAGGGCGTCAGGGTGTGCAAGTGCAGCGGTGGGGGGGGGGGGGGCAGGGCTGCCAACCCACCAGTGTCTGAACACTGGGCGGTCACACTGACCACTCGGCAGCAACTCAAGATGACACCTCAAACCTACACGGTGACGTTTGACACCTCCTGTGAGATAAATTTGTACGCTGTGCACCCAATGCGAGGCTTCATCGTGTATGAGAACCAGTTCTGAGTTCTTTACTGGTTGACGGAGCTCATTAATTTCGCAATTTATCCCAAAGTCGCTCACACAATCTGACGCGTCGCGGACAATGGAATGTCCAGCGTGGCGCGCACCGACCGAGTCGCCATTTTCCCACGAAGCGGCGGAGTCAATACGCGTGACGTAATGTCACATTGACGAATGCCTTCTGTCTCTCTCCACCCCGCGCTGCCCCGCGGCAAGAGCGACAGAGACGGCCTCAGTTTGTCCCGGACGTGGTGCGCGCGGCTAGCCGGGGTGGCGAAGGGGTTGAAGATAGGAGGAGAATATTGACAGCTGAACAAAGCGGAAAGGGGGGAGGGGAGCGAAGGGGGGGGGGGGATGTATATAAATGGCGCTGGCATCTGCCTTTGTGTGGATTAGCCCATATGAAGTCCCAGAGCACATGTCATTTTACACCGCGCGTGCATATCTTTCGATACAGTCTAATATTTTTGTGGTCTCCCCCTCTACCACTACAATGCCGTGTTTTTTTTTACCACACAATACGCGGGCAGGCGCGCGCGCGACTTTCCAGAGCGGTCCGTCGTGGTGGCCTTTCGGTCCGGGGCCACCACCACCGCCGCTGCGATTCTGTTGTGACGAAGCACGGCAAAACGTGGTTAATTGATAAAGCTCGACTCCCGTTCGGCGAAGGGGAGAAGGGGGAGGAGGGGGGCGACGGTGGTCTGGGGCGACCGGGCTGGCAAAATACGGATGTTAATGAGCCCGTCTTATCTGCCCCATCTCCACGCGGCGCCCCCCGCGGGGCCCCCGGCGGGGCCCCCAGCGGGGCCCCCAGCGGGGCCCCCAGCAGCGCCGCCGCTGCCACAGTCTGGCGCGCCGAGCATCATGAAGCAGCCACACGGTAAGGCGCTCCGGCCCGATTAGAAGCGCTGAGCGGGGATCGATCACGAGGCGACCCCGTTGCCGAAATCCGGACGCGCGAGCGGCAGTCAAATGGGGCCCGAAGTCGTTCGCAGCGAGGGACAGTCGAATGGGGCCGGGACTCTTTCTCAGTGAGGGACAGTCAAATGGGGCCGGGAGTCGTTCGCAGTGAGGGACAGTCGAATGGGGCCGGGAGTCGTTCGCAGTGAGGGACAGTCAAATGGGGCCGGGAGTCGTTCGCAGTGAGGGACAGTCAAATGGGGCCCAGAGTCGTTCGCAGCGAGGGACAGTCAAATGGGGCCCGGAGCTAAGGGGAGCTAAGGAGCAGCGGAAAGTAGTCGAATGGGGCCCACGGCTAGCATCCTGCACAACAAAAGGGCACGGAAGTAACAGTACATACCTTTGGTCCGTTGTTTCCGGTGTTGAGCCAGGCCGTCCCGAGGTGTTGTCGCGCCGCAGGGGTCCAGGGGCGCGACAGACGTTGCAACCGAAGTCCCTAAACGGCAGTGAACGGTTCCGCGTCCCCTGCGTGTGCGCGCGCGCGCGGCGTGGAGCGGGGGTCAGATTTATACCGCTATCTGTTTCTCGTTTTGGGGACAGACGTTCGGCGCGCTTTTGTGTATGCGGGCTCGCGATTGAGATGTCATCTTTATTGTGGACCACCATGTGCGTGCGTTAGGGGGGGGGGGAGGAAGGGGTTGTTCGTTCGGAGGGAAAAGGGGTAGAAAACAGGGAGGCGATGAGGGAGTCTCTCTCTCTCTCTCTCTCTCTCTGCCCGACTGCAATAGTGTGTCGCTTCTGATTGCAGTTCCCGTGTCATCTCGTTTAGGCAGCGATCAACGGCGGAGGCGGCGGCAGCTCCTTACACCGCCCCGGGGGCCGAACGGGGGCGGAGGGAGGGGGAGGGCCGAGGTGGAAATGAGAGGGAGAGAGCAGGCAATAGGCCCATCGGCTCACGGCAGCGGCGGCAGCGGCGACCCAATCTAGGCGCGCCATCTCTCTCGCTCCCGCACTGACTCCCGCGCACAAATTGACTGTCAAACTCAGACGACATTTCGCGTGCTAATCCGTGGACTTCCCGGGCCGGATCGAACGCGTTACGCGAGGGGCCGTCCCGGCCCCCAGCGCGCAAACAATTCGAAAATAATTGAACCGTTTTAGTGGCGTAATTTCCCGCTGGCAGCCGACCAGAACGCAGGAGAAACCGTGGTCACGTGATGAACTTGCTTATTTACTTCTCTGGCAGAAAATACGGAAGCAGATTGGCCGTTTGCTTTCTATGATTGAAAAACGTCGAGAGACGGGCGTGGTCGTGTGGACTCGCGGCGTTCCTGTTTCCCTAAACGGGGCGCGGAGTGCAGCGCTCGGATACCATAACCATTAACGTCCCTCTGTCTCTCTCGCTCTCACCCCGCTCCCCTACCAGAGTGCGAGAGAGACCGCACGTGACGCGCTGTGAATGGGACCTTGACGTGATCAAAGGGTGTAACGCCCGGCGCCCCTGGGAGTCACATCAGAACAATAACATTTGAAGCTACACCGCTGCTGCTTGCCGTGCCACGCACCCCGGTCTCCCTCTCACTCTCTCTCCCCTTCTCTCACCCTCAACCTACCCTCTCTCCCTCTCTCTCTCCCTCCCCCGCGCCAGGCGTGCTGCCGGCGAAATGGCCCAACATGCGTACGTTGACGTAAGATGACAAGCGAACGTCTGCGACTGGGGGGAGAGAGGGTGCGAGAGAGAGAGAGAGAGAGAGAGAGAGAGAGAGAGGGGTGCGCATGTGTGCGGGTGTTGGTAGGACACGTCCTGCAGAACATGGATAGAAGGACGCAACTAATACGATGACCCTTACAGTTCTTACAATGTACCAAACATTTTTTTTCCAAACCACGAGAAAAAATAATTGAAAATGTGTCAGCATTTATTGTAGACTCGAGGTGTATTTTTTAAAAAGTCTTTGAAGCAGTTCTGTAGGTGTATATGACAACCGAAATTCGTCCTGCGAATAATGTTTCTCGAGCCGCGTTCTCGAGCGAAACCATCGATCGAGTGTCGCCTGCAAATAACCGTACACACACACATGCACTCGGGGCCCCGTAGCGCTTGGCATCAGCAGCAGCAACAACAGCAGCGGCAGCGGCAGCACCGGCTTTAGTTATTGGGCACAACGGGGCTATAACGTTGTCTCCAAGCGCCTCGCTTTGTGAAACTGTAGTTTACTGCAAATGAATATATCCCCAGCAGACGAGGACTACACCGTAGTCTGAGCGCAGCCCCCTCACCTGATTGAGACGGTGTGGAGGGGGAGGGGTGAACAGCGGCGAACACGCCGGCGCCACCTTTGAATATGAAATCAGGTGGTGCCACCACCCGTGCGCACACGTACTTACAGGCAAGTGTGACCGACAACTAAAAGTGTAAACAACGACACAACCTCAATACAATTTTTTTTTAAATCCGGAGTATTTTACACCTCCATAAATTTTCAAATTTTGAAAATGACGTACTGATGTAAGAGGTTTTTTTTTCTTTTTCCCTTTTTTTATCTTTTTGAATTTGAAAAAAAATGTGTTTGTATTTTTTATGTGTGTCGATCAAACGGGTTACATGCCGAATGAGGTTCCTCCTCGGAGTTTCCCGATCGTTCACGAGCCGCTGCACACGACGGGACTTTATTAATTTCCGCCGACGAAGAGGTTGGTAGTGGTACACATCGGGCCGTGGCAAAACGCATCATCACCTCTGGGAGGCAGAGAGAGAGAGAGAGAGAGAGAGAGAGAGAGAGAGCGGCCGCGCGCTGCCGTCTCCGTCGCACCGCTAAGAGAAAGGGAGAGAGAGAGAGAGAGAGACGGATGTCTTCGGAAGCGGCCCAGCGATCGGTCTCGCCGGGCAGCGGCCTAGAGGCGGCGCCAGCAGCGGACACACTTTTATATTGAATTTCGACGAGTCGGAGCGGTGCTGCGTCTTGTTAGCCGGGGCGGCGCTGCGGCAATGCAGCCAACTGCCACGTTAAAAAAAAAAACTCAAAAAAAGAGACGGAGCGGCCACCGTTGTGGAATGGCAGAAGAGTTTGCCGTGGTCAGCGAACACGGAACGAAAGTCAGAAGCGGGGTGAGAAGAAGGACACGCGGTGGCCGGGTGGGAAACAGAGCTGGGTGGGAATGCCGGTGGCAGCGCCGGTGGCAGCGCCCACCCGGCCGCGCGTCACGGCCCCAAAGGTGCCCGTCACCTTGTTAACAACCGTACCCCGCATCCGTTGCCGTGTCCCCGGCTCCGTCCCTATTATTCCCTCAAGTCTGTTTCAGATGTCGACGCACGCGCGTCACCTTGGCGTTTGTCTCGAGAAAGCCCTCCCCACAATGTATTGATTGGGCCTCAACTGGGTCACACGTTCCCGTATCACCTCCATCTATAACCCGCCAGCTGTGATTAATTTCGACTGCACAAGAGCTGCTCGTAGGGACCGTGACAGATAATATTGACTGAAATGTTCGGTGTTATTCCATTTTCCAGCTTTTCCCGTCGAAGAAGAACACTGGTGGGTTACTCCGGATCGGTACGAAACGGAATGTTTAACATTTAAAAAAAAATGTCGAATAAAAAATAAATCCGAAGGAACCACGCGGGCCGTGTCACTGCGATGCCGCCGTGCCAGGCGGAGCCATCGTTCTGTGAAAGCCTTCGAAATGCCGCCGTCTTGGCGCCTCGGTAATGGAATTACAGTCTGGCGTGTCTGCCGTTCCATTTCCACTGCAGACGTGCCACGAAACGACCTGTGACACGAGGGGTTGGCCACCCTGCTCGCCTTTCAAAGCGCGGATGCCGTCACGGGGGCAGGGTGGCTACACTGCAGCCAGTGTCACCAGCAGGGGCTCGCCGGCCCCACCGCCGTCGTCTGCTGTTTTAGTTGCGAATGTCGGTACCGATTATCCCGTCGTGCAATGTATTGTCGTTGCAAAATTAATTAACACACGGCTAGGCTGCTGCCTCTTCGCCTCACCAGCCGCGCTCATTAGTGGGCCATATCTCACGTGACTTCACATATTGACAACGAGAATCGCATGTACAATCGGTGCTAGCGAAAACCTCGGCAAAATAAGATGTGCGTCCCGATTTATCTTCTGTTTTTTCTTTAGAGTTTTTGAAAAATCAGAGTTTGACGCGTGCCATATCAAAAACGCATTCGAGAGGTACCCACGGTTGAACTTAGTACTATTTTTCTCCAGCGGAACTGCAGTTCTCTCTACGGACAAAATACTACAGTAGTTGAAAATGCTTGTCGCGTCATTTTCTCCGCCAAGGCTCCCGGGCAGTAGCCCACCCGGATCATGACAACATGGCAGCAGCGGGCGCCTTTATGCACGGGGAAAGCTATCAGCATTAGGGTGGATATTCAAGAACAGTGTGACGGCAGCGGCGAGGGGGTTGGCGCGGGCCGCCGGCGCCCGGCTCGGGTGCGGGTCTCCGTAGTGACTTGTTGTGTAAGAGTAATGAGATGGTCTCGAATGGAATATTAGATTAGGTGATTGGGCCGGCGCCCGCCCGCCCGCCCGCTCCAAGGTGCTTCTGTTTCGCGCGGCAGTCGCCCCGTCCCGTCGCCGCTACCGACCGCCCCGCTCGCCCGCGTAATGGCCACAGCCGACAGCGACACCGGCGCCGCCTGGCGGCGGACGGCGAACTAAAGACATCTTCTCGTACGAATTTCGCTTGTGTTTGTTTTCGAATCTGACGAGCGAATTCGCGCGGGGCAGTGCGGCGGTGCCAGTCAAATGGGGCAGCCGCGCCGCCACGGGGTCGTGCACGTACCACGTAACGCCATCTCTGTCTCTCTCTCACGTGAGGTGCGACAAGGACGGACAGCGACGGCGTTACGTCACGCGTGTACACGGCCGGGCCCTCTCCTGCATGCGACGGCAAAATGGAGGGGGGGTTTTCGGTCGGTCGGTCGTTGTGGATGCGGTCGTGTTGTACCTACGATACGATTATGCGAAAGGGTTCACAACACATGGTGTCCCCCCGCCGATAGGCACACGTAAGACATTGATACGTTCCATTAGTGTTGGCCTAATAGGCTGCCCTTGTTGTAATACGGGGTGGACGGAGGCCCCCCGGGCCGGGGCCGGGCGGGCGCAGATGCTGCCAAGAGCCCTCCTAACTTAGGACGCGCGGCCCGCCCCGCCCCGTGCTCTGCTGACCTGCGGGCCCGTAACCCTCCACCGATCACGCGGCAGCGGGACGAACAAACCGCCGACTAAGTGCTGTTGCTCCTTAATGCGCGAGGACGTGCGCGCGTCCTCAGGAGAGAGAGAGAGAGAGAGAGAGAGAGAGAGAGAGAGGTTGCGAGGACGACGTGTCCGAGTGCGGTGGCGTCTCCACGACGGGCACGTTGCGAGGACGAGCGAGAGGGTCTTTGGGGGCGGCCGGCAAGGGTAACGCTGCAGCGGCGGCCGTACCTCTCTGACACTGCTGTCCAGACGGAATGTTTCTGGACCTTCTCTGATGTCGTGCTTTGATGTGGTCCTTGTCTGGCCGGGCCCCCGGGGCGCCCAGAGTCCGCAGACCCAAAGGTGCCTTCCTCAAGACCACGATGTCGGCCCCGGGATGCCTCCGGGGCGATGACCAACGACTGCCCGCCCGACCCCGCTCACGACCCTTGCACTTTGTGGGGGAGACGCCGGGCTCGGGTTCAAGAAGCTAGGCAAGGACAATGCGAGCGCGGCACGGCAGGACCCATTTGACTGCGTTAGAGCGAGGGAGATGTCCAGCCGGGGATACCCGGCCGTGCGTCTCCCTCGCACTGCCGTCGTCAAATAGGGGGAAGACGACTTTTTCCGAATGATAACAGACCGGTTCATTTCTTCTGGGTGAAAAAAAAATGGAATCACTTTTAATCGGTTCCCGTGGTGACCCAGCGACACCACAGGCACAGAGAGAGAGAGAGAAAGAGAGAGAGTTAGGGAGTTGCTGTGGTATTGACACTCTACGTCCTCTCTCTCTCTCGATGGAGATTGAATTTCTGGCCACACAATGGTGCTGAGTAGTTTCATTGAGAGGGGGGTGCCTGTGAGCTGTGTCCCAGTCTGCCAATACTTGGTGAGAGCCCTGCGCCTGGACGGGAGGCCCGGGGGCCCCGGAGGGCGCCGGCTCAATGGCTCAGCGCGGCCGCGAAGGCGGCGGCGGCGGTGTGATAGGGCATGTCTCCACTTGATGGATCGGTGGCGAGGTCGTCTCCGCGACGGACACTGACACCCCCCCCCCTCTCTCTCTCTCTCTCTCTCTTGTCCCACGCCAGCGCAAAAATTCCACACGCCCTCAAGGAGAGAGTGAGAGAGAGGGAAGGCGGTAGTTGTTCGTCTTTCTGACGGCACCAGCAAGCAGTCCATGCAAGCAAGTCCCACCCTGCCCCCACGCGTACAGCGAGCAGGGGCGCGCCTGTGATTGGCCAGTGTGGATATCAGGAATACCAACCACCCGCCGCAACAGATCGACACCGCGCTCCTATATAATCCCACCGCCACAACTGCCGCAGCCAAAACCTTCCTCGCCGAAAAGCTTTTCGCCAAAGTCACATCTCCCCGCGCTCGAAGCTCACTCGGAAAACTTTTTCTCGAGATGAAGCAAGGGAAAAGGCGGAACAAGAAGGTACGCCTCGGCTTTTCTCCCTTTTTTTTTTGTGCCTAATCACTTTTTTCCCCCGCAATGCAAACACTCCACGGGCGGTGATGCTCATTTCATAAAACTTTTGTTCTTCTCTCCTTTCAAGGGGATCAAACTCGAACAGGCAATTCATCAGAGGGACAGTGGCGGCGGCGGCGGAGGGAGGAGTCCGCGAGCTCCAAATCTACCCTGGTGATCGATCGTCAGTGCAAACACGAGGCGAAGCTTTTCGTCTGCGTATTTATGAGTGCGCCGCGGACCGGCACCGCCGCCCATTCAGGGACGAGGCCGTGTTTAGCTAAGATAAGCCCGGCGATGGGGTTGCGCGTTATTTACAGGGCACCTGCGACTATTCCCAGACCGAAGATAGAGATAGAGCATTGGGCCACTTCCGCGTCCGAGAGAGACGGGAGTGAGGTGAAAACGGGAAAACTGTGTGGCATGGGAAATACGCGAGCGCAAGACGATCGTATATGCGGGATGGGGTCGTTTCGGTTTAGGGCACGTCCGCCTCGTACGTAAGCTTGTGTATATATCTGTCCCTCTCACACGCGCACGTTCCTTCGTGGCGCCGACAAGGACAGAGCGAGGCGTGTTACGACGATATGTGGACGGGCCCTAACGACCCGGCCCGGGGGTGGGCTGTAATGGGTCTTTGGGGTGTTCCGGTCTTACGTTGCAGTCGCGGCGACCGCGTCGCGCCGCCTTCGTATCGGATACGCCGTTGACCATTACTAATAAGCAAGGCAAGGGGGATTGTGAGGGTCCAAGACTCGGGGATTAGTTGTTTTCGGCCGGAGAGGGCGTTTGCATGTGTGCTAGTAGTGAGAGAGACGGAGCGAGAGAGGCGCGGAGGCAGCGATGCGAAAGAGAAGGAGGGAGGGATGTGCGTATTACTGCGTCTGAATCACCTTATTACATGCAGAGCACTACCGACTTCTGCCGACCTTTCTCTCCTATGCTTCTCTCTTCTTTTTTTATTTATCCGAATAAAAACAAGGCCTGAGCAAATTGTCATACAAACCTACGTGAAGGTCGAGAACTTGATTTTGGGATCAAGTCTCTTCTTGTCGCTCTTTTTTTCTCCAGTTTTTTTTTTCACGATGCAAACGCAACGAGGAAAACGATTGTTTGTCTCATTTGAATATGCGCGCGCCCTCCCGCACCCCTGGCCGCATGCCCCCGGGCGCTCCGCCGGCCATCAACGGGGAGGGAGGCGCTCTACCCTCGCCTCAATCCGCGGAATCTCAGCGGTCGCACATTTCAGCGTCGCCTTGCTCAGTCAAAACCGTCGTCACGGCCTTCCAGAAAGCGCGGTAGCAGGCGAATACGGCGTGGACAAACACACGGGAACACATCAGTACGCGTCGAGCCGGCCGTGCCGATACAAATAATAGAAGTACAGAGAGAGAGAGAGAGAGAGAGAGAGAGAGAGAGAGAGGCAGGAAAAAAAAACAATAGCTCCAGGGGTTTGGATCGAAATGAAAATACGAGTGAGGAGCGGAGCGCTGGGGAGGCGGGCATCGCCTGTCCGCCGCTAGCATTCATATTTCTTAATATTTATGTTATCAATCCTGCGAGGGAATGACCCGGGGGGCCTAGCCGTGGCGTGTATTCGCAAGGAGCTCCCCTGGGTTTGCTGTTCCCAAAATTTTCAAAAAATTTCCACAATTTTCGATGGAATTTATGAAAAAAAATCCAAAATTTTCGATCAGGTTATTAATATACTCTCGAATAATTTTTTGGAAAAATCAAGATTTGCACAAAAAAGATAAGAATATTTTTGATTTTTTTTTAGTTAAAATTTTCTCAACATTTTTGGGACCACCCTGAGCTGCCCCTACCCCTCCCCGTCACATACCCGGCCCGCGCCTGACACCACATAACCTCCAAAACTCAAAAAAGAGGCGGCCTCGCTCTCAAATAATCCCGCGCATTGACACACCCCCGTGGCATTACGAGAGTCGTAATCGATGGAATCTCCGCCGCGGGGCTGGCATTTGGGTCGTCTGCCGTGGCCGCCTCTCCGCCCGGGACCTCCCATCGGACCGCGCCGCGCGCCGGAGTCCGGAAACGCCGTGCGTCGGCGCCTTCTCAGACTGACCCCCCCACACCACTTACGTTGGTTTTTCGAGAAGGCCGCGCCTTTCCGATTCGGGGCCGCCCCGTGGGAAACGAAAGGATGGCGCCGCGACTTTGTACCGTCAATTTGACAGGAATGCGCCGCCGCTGTTAACGGTGTGCCGTTTCATTACGGTTGTTTTCATACCCGCCCACTCGTCGTCGTCGTCTGCAAATAGGCAGCGAGCGTGGCGTCGGCCAGTGAGGGTGAATAGGCGCATCAGCACGGTATACGCAGAGCGACAACACCGCCGTCTTCATACGTTTTTTTTTATTCCCTCTGTGATGGAAATAGATTGTTTTCTCAGTCTGTCTCTCTCTCTCCCCCACTTTTTTTTAGGTGCGATTTGATGTTTTTGCAGTATCACGCTCATGTATGTACGTGTGTGAGAGAGCTGCCAAGTCGAGTGCCAAGTGCGTCTCTCTCGCTCTCTTTCTATCACTGTCTCCGAGGGTGAGACAGCTTTTTGTGCCCTACTCGCAACGCACTGACACACACACACACACACGCACACACACGTGTCGCCTGGCTTTGCTGCGGATTTTCGAGGATCGGCATAAAAGAGTGAAATGAATGTTTTGCCACGCGCTCGCACGAGTGAGAGTGAGAGAGAGGGAGAGAAAAAGATGGGGGAGAGAATGGAGAGAGAGAGACAGAGCAAGTATGAGCGAGTGTATGGTGCCTCAACTGACTGACAGAAGCGGCAAAAAAAATCGCAAATAACACACTTACTTCAGTAATTTGGTACAAGAAAACCAACAGAAACGACTTTTATTACAAATTCATTTCCCGCTGCGGTACAACGCACTTATAACCCTTTTCCACCCCGTTTACGTCCCCGCGGCCCTCCACGCGGTACCCAGTCATCAGCAACAAATGCGTTCGAGATATCGAGTTTCCCCGCCGCGCCGTGCGGGGCACAGCCAGAGCGCATGGCGTGCGTGTGTGTGTGTGTGTGATGCGGCACGCATTCGAGATCTCGATGTCTCGGAGAGCCGTTACGCCAGTCAGTGCGACGTTTCTTTTGTCGGGGAATGCTCTCTGTCTCGGCTTTCCGACAGGCTGACTCGGAGCCCCACCGCCGTCAGACCGTCACCAGACCAACCCTTCGCTGGCTTCGCAGTGCACCCGCAGATCGAGTTACGGTCGGGACCTCCTGCGACTGCAGCGCCCCCTACCGGAGCTCACCTGACCTATCTCCCCCCCGCACAGTCACTTGTCTCCCGGTTGACCCGGCGGTGCTGTCGTCGGCCACACACGCACCATCAACGTCACGCTTTGCAAGCGTCGTGATGTGCCTCGATGGGATTTTCCATTGATATAGAGTAAGAATTTGTTTAAAAAAAAGAGTGTCAAAATTTTCAAAAAAAAACTGTGTCTGAAATTTTTAAGGAAAAAAATTACAATTAGAAAATTGCCAAACAAATATTTTTGAAAGAAAAAACAATTTTGAACGTTTCTCAAGTACAAAATTTTCATTATCTTTTATTTTTGTGTTTATTTTTTCGAAATTTCAGAACTGATTTGTTACAGTGAGGGTATTTTTAAGACGGCCGCCGCCGCACGGCCGCTCTGCAAACGAGTATTGTTCTCGGGCGGCAAGCCTTCCGTGTCAACACATTTAGACAAAAGGCCACCAGCCGCTCGCGCTCGTCACCCCCTGGCCGCTGCTGGCCGCCCGCATCCCCCAGCCAACACCGCCGCCGCCGCCGCCGCCCCGCCACGCTCGAGTGGGTACACATGGGCAGTGACGGGACAGTTCTTCTTCTACCGCGGCGTCCAGGAGCAGCCGCGACGGACCAGAGTCTATGTGTGTGTGTGTGTGTGTGTACCCGCCGATAAATTGCATTTGCGGGGTTCGATATCACTGGATGAATGCAATCACAGCCGACGCCCTAGCAATCTCCCCCGTCCAGATCGGATTGCTGTGTGTTGTTGTTGTCGGTGACCGTCCCCATTTGCAGACTCGGATATGACACTGCTGCCGTTGTCCATGGTATACATTATTGATGTTTCGGAAGGAAAACAAAAAAAAACGTTTTTAAAAAACGTTTTAAAGAAATTTTCAAAAAAAAATTAAAAAAGTCAAAATTTAAAAAAAAATTCAATTTTTTTGAGAGTTTGGGAGGTTTCTAATTATGGATATTTTATTTCTCTTCAAAAACTTCCATGAAATTTTCGGTATTTTTTTTTGATTCGGGACGCCCAAGGGAAAAGGGTGAAATCAGTTACATTATGTTGCGCGCGTGTTTCTTGTTCGGAAAGTTCGGTACGCGTGCTCCCCCACGTCGCAGCCGCTCCGATACACCCATCGCCGCCGCCGCCGCCGCCGCCGCCGCCGCCGCCGCCGCCGCCGGCCCCGCGGCGCGTCTCTGTGCGGCGCCGTTGTCCTCGCGTCGTCGAGGTATCGAATTTCAATCCGAAAGCCATTTTTCACGATTATTTCGTGGTGTGTGGAGGGAGTGAGAGGGCGGCAACAGGGGAGCGTCGCAGTCACATTCCGCGCCGCCAGTTCACACACACACACACACACACACACACACACACACAGTTGGTCTCCCCCGCGCAGACCGCAGTCGTACCAACACGCACCTGATGCATGCTGGGAACGCACGGGCTGCCACTGGCGGCCCCGACCCGACGGCTCAACAAGGTGCCAACAAAGTATGAGAAAAATAAAGAGCTCACTGTAAATTTTGGGGGGACAGAAAAAAACTTTTTACAATAATTTATTTTTAACCTGAGCCTCTCTCTCACTATCTCTCTCTTTTTTTCCGACTGCCAAAAACCATCTATCACCTGCCCGCGTTTCCTGGAAAGGGCGACATGACGACAAAATTACCCATGTCCGACTATACACACTACATTTCTCCGGCAGCGAGAGAAAGAGACGGGAAGATTCATTCGGCAGCAGCGCAGGTGAGAGAGAGATGCCAGGTGGCTACGGGGAGGGGGGGGGATCACCGCGCTCTAGCATCTCTCTCCCGCACAAGCGCAGTCAAATGGGCCTCGCTGCGCGTCTCTCTCTCTCTCGCTCTCCGACGGAGCCACACGCACTGACTTATGAATCTCGCGTGATAACCGACATTTAGAAGTCCCAACTGGGCCTCCACGGCGTCACCGCGGTCTAATGGCATTATAACCCCCCCCCCCCTCCCTCCTCCTAACCTCACCTACAGCAAAACTGGTTTAATAATAATTATTGATCTGCAGCCGATCATTCTCGGGCTGTCGATGTCAATGCCTTTCCCACGCGCGCGCGGTGGTGCGAGGGAGACGGAGAGATACGCAGAGGTCTGCGGCCACAGGGAGAGAGACGGAGAGAGAGAGAGAGGGACAGAATCAGAGGTCTGCGGCCGTTCAGTGATAAACACAGTGTTTCACCGATTCGGGCCGAGGTCTCGTTTGGCGCCTCTCGGATGATAGATCTGTCTCGGGCGGAGGCGCGCGCGGCGCCGGCCGGCGCGGTGTCAAACCTGTTGTTGTGGTTCCGTGTGGCCACATGCGTGGTCACAAGTGGTCACAAGTGGTCGCTAGTGTGGCCACTCTCCCTACTCCACACTTCTTACCTCTCCCGTGCTAGTCGGGCAGGCAGCTATTCGCAGCAGCAGCGTCCACACACGGACAGATGGTCACTGCTCAACACCACAGGGCCGACCTCCGGGACACAGCAGCAGTGTGAGCGCTGGGTCAACAGTGTCGAATACTATAAAGCTCCTCAATAAAAAGTCAATTATTTTATTTTATCGCGACACCCCTTTTTCCTTTTCCCCTCCCCGCCCCCGCGGCATTGCGCTGACCAAGACCCGGGGCGCCAGCGCAGAGCGACCAAAGTCAAAAGTGGTTTTGAAAGCTTTCAAAGCTCTCCCGCCCTCACGCTGCGCCGAAGCAGTAAAGCAATGGGGAGGGGGTGGGGCGGGGGGAGGGCGGAGAGGGGAGGGGAGAGAGAGACAGAAAGAGAGAGGGAGGGGGACGGGGTACCGGAGTCTCCCGGAGTTCACCTTGCACTCCGCGGCCGTCCCCCGGACCTCCGGGCAGAAGGGACCCGTCGACACGGTCGTGAAAGAGTTGCTGCTGCCGCTCCCTCTCTCTCTCTCTCTCTCTCTCTCTCACACACACACACTCTCTCTCTCTCCTCCCTCCCTCACCCACACACACACACACTCGCACGCGTATGCGACCACACATGAGTGAGCGCCCTTGCGCCGCACGGCGGACGCCGGATTTGGCTGCATCTGCATGGCTGCCAACCGGAGCAAACGCGAGCGGGGGCAAAAAAATAACAAGGAGAAGCGGCAGCGGAAAGCCAATCTTTTCCACGAGCGAGAAAGAGAGAGAGAGAGGGAGAGGGGGGAGGGGGGAGACAGAGAGAGAAGGGGTGCAAGTCACAGCCAAAACCCGCGCCGCCACCCGCACAGCGCTACGCGTCGCAGCGTTTGATACCAAGGCGTCTGTGTCAATAACTTCCGCAACATAAAAGTAAATAGGCCACCCCAGCGCGAGCCCCCCCCCCCCCTCCCCAGTAGGGCCCCGCAGGGGTTGCCATTCTCCGTCTTTTTCCGCAGTTGTGTGTGCAAACGATAAGACGTGCATCCGAACCCATCTCTTCTCTCTCTCTCTCTCTCTCTCTCTCTCTCTCTCTCTCTCTCTCTCTCTCTCTCTTACACACACACACACACTACCCGGGCGTCTGCATATATCAGCTTCACCTTCTCCTCCACCTCGAGTCCACTTTTTTTTTATTTAAGAAAATTTTTCGAAAAAAGGTTGTCGGTCGGACGAGCATTTTTCTGCGGCCGCACACGAGGAAAGTTGGGTTAGGTTCCTGTCACCGCCCCCCTCGTTCTGTGGCTGACGTTTTGGGCTCCGACTCGGCGGCGGTGACGACCGGAAGAAGGCGGCGGTGCGCGCGGGGCAGCGGCAGCCGGCAGTATTGTCAAGATAAGCCTCGATTCGCGCGCCGATCTAATCCTAGAAGTACGCCCCCCCTCCCTCTCTCTCTCTCTCCTCCACTGAGCGCGTGCCCGCCCGATACTCTTTTAGTGTTTCCTATAAAATATGATGGATCGGCATCCGCAGAGCCGTTTCGCAGCGAAAAGCCGGCAAACGGCGAGCTATTATGAGATATCGCGGTGCGCCCAGGAACCCAGCCGCGGCGGCGGCGGCGCGGCTGCGAGGAGCAAGCCGTGGCAGCCAGGCAGAGAGAGAGAGAGAGAGAGAGAGACTGAGAGAGAGAGAGAGAGAGAGAGAGAGAGAGAGAGGCAGCGGGCCCAGTGTGGGCGGAGTCGGGCAAGAGAAGCCGCCCTAGAAACCTCACAGATAGAAGGTGTCAGCGCGGTTCCACTAGTACCATACGTCTGTTCCAGCCGCGCCTCCTCGGCGTTTCGGAAATAAAAAAGGCGAAATAGATGATATACGTGTGCTTTAATGTTTTTGTGATTTGTACAAACTGAAAGAAACGCGTTCACTCAAACAAAA
This sequence comes from Megalurothrips usitatus, assembly GCA_026979955.1. Taxonomy (NCBI): domain Eukaryota; kingdom Metazoa; phylum Arthropoda; class Insecta; order Thysanoptera; family Thripidae; genus Megalurothrips; species Megalurothrips usitatus. Next base: position 4,598,467 of record CM049607.1, read on the forward strand.
ATTAAATAAAAAAAAACTTTTGAAAAAAAATAAGTTTGAGCACGCAAATTTTTTTTGAAATCTCGATCGACGGATTTTGTTTTCTAGCAAGTTTATTTTTTTCAGCAAATTTTTCAGCAATTTTGTTTCTGTTTCGGGACCTCCAGAAGTGCGGGTGGTGCTGCGTGTCGCGTCGGAATCTGCGGGAATCTCAAACACGACACACGCAGCCTATCGGCGCCGCCACGCCGGCCGAGTCACCCTGTCACCATTAGGGGCCGTCCACAAATGTGACGCGGCGCTGTCGCTCTGTCTCTGTCGCACCTAATGGAACGCGCGTGCGGGGGGACGGAGAAAGAGACCCCCCGCGGCGTTACGTGGTATGTGGACGACCCCTATAGGCCCTGCCTCCGTGTGTGTGTGTGTGTGCATTGGAATCTCCGTCCCATTTTCTTGCCGCGCGCACACACCGGCAGGCGCGGCCCGTCGCACGGGGATTCGCACCTGCCGGGAGGGGGTACACTCCCCGTCAAAAACACACACGCCCCACACACTTGCGTTTCAGAAATTTTTCAGTGAAAATTTTGTCATTTTTAGTGATAATTTTGTTATTTTCAATGAAAATTTTGTTATTTTCAATGAAAATTTTGTCATTTTCAATGAAAATTTTGTCATTTTCAATGAAAATTTTGTCATTTTCAATGAAAATTTTGTAAATTTTAATGAAAATTGGTCTCCGGTCCCGTCTCACGGTGCACCGCTCGGGCGTCATCTCCTTGCAAATGAAGTGGTGAGTTGCAGGAACGCGGCGGCGGCGGCGGCGCTGGGACCGGGCGGCATCCGCGTTGATGGACGGCTGGGTATCTCTGACAGGCTGCCGCTGCCGCTGCGTACAATTAAATCAGCTAATCTCGGAATAGCAGCATTAGTAGTATATGCGTGTGGAAATTAATCAAAAGGGCCCCCGCCGCCGGCGCAACACTCCCGCAGCGAGGCCCTCCAACCAAAACTCACCGTTATTAATGGCTTCTCACATTCGCATGGGCCGCCGCTGCCGCCGCCTGACGGCGGCAGTGGAAGTCACGTGACCGTGAGCGCGCGGGAAAAGCGGGGAGCGGTTTGAATTTCGCGCGCGGGGGGTGGGGGTTGGGTGGGGGTAGGAGTGCGTGCAGTAGGGGGTGAGGCCGGGGGGTTGTTCTTAGGTTATGCGCGACGACCTGAGGAGCTGGGCCTCTTCCCTCTCTGCCCTCCGGTCCCGCTCCACCCCATGACCGTCGCGGTCTTGCAGGGCAGCCCCCCCCCCCCCCCCCCGGCTCCGCTGACGTCCGCATTGAAATCGACGAAGACAGATCGCAGCGCCGAGCCGCTCTCAAATCTCGCGCCGTGACGCTGCAGTTCTCACAGTTATGTCTAAATTAGCGGGCCGCGGCCGCCGCCGCTGCTGCTGCTGCTGTGGCCGAGGGGTTGCAAGAAAACCTCCCTCTCTCTCTTGCTCACTCGCGCTTTCTCGCCCTCTCGCACCGACACACACACACACACAATGGAAAATGATTTTGCAGAGTCGAGCGACAAAGATTATCAGTCCGCTACCATTTATTGACGTAGCAACGTTGTTCGGCAAATGATCCGATTTTGCATATTTTTTTCCTTTTTTTTACCTTTTTCACTTCAGGGTCACGTGTTCAAGAAGAGGTAAACACTGCCATACAGTTCCGCAGGCGGCGCCCCAAGCGGCCACGGCATTACGGGCGGCTCCGAAAAACACTGCAATTCCACGCGGTCCTGATGCACCTCTCCCTCTCTCTCTCTCTCTCTCTCTAACCGCATACGTTACCGCACCGCGCCGCCTGCGGTGTCGCTCTGTCCTTGTCCGTCTGCCGGTGAGAGAGATAGAGAGCATTAGTCGAACCCATAATGCACGGGGAAGACAAGGAACACGCAGTCGTCTCTGCGGAATTCCAGCGGTCGGCAGACCCTCGTAGCTCCGGCGGGCTGCCGCCGGACTTACGTTTGTTTCCGCGCCGACCATGGAGGCCGGATCGGACAAGAAAACCGCCTCAAAACGACAATATAATAATTTTCATTTCGCCCGCCCTCGCGAGATTATGGTCTTTCCTTGTCGCTCTTCGAGAGCGGCCGCGGCTGCTCTCTCTCTCTTCTCTCTCTCTCTCTCTCTCTCTCTCTGTCTCTCTCTCTGTCTCTCTCTCTCTGTCTTTCCCGATTTTAAATTAGGATTTATCGTTTTTGTGATTTTTTTAAAGTAGAATTTTTGCAAGTAGTGGTCGCATTGCCTGCTCCGAACTTTTTATTTTTTTTTAACAGTGTGACTTGGACAGTCTCGGCAGTGGCGCCACAAGAGCGTGCTCACGTGGCGCCCGCCGCACACACACACGCACACACACGCACAGCACACACACACACACACACACATGTCGGGCGCGCGCACTGCTGGCCACGTTATTAGAGGTGGCATGTGAAATATCGATTCCGATGGAACGATTGCCGCTCGTTCTGTTTGCAAATTATACGCTTCCGCGTGCATAACCGCCCGTACCGCCACACACGCACGCACACACGCACACACACACACACATGGTCACTCGCGGGTCGGTAGGCCCCGCTGCCAGTACATTGACTGGCCGAAGTGCGCGCTCGTGGTCTCGGAATTAAACGACACGCTAAGCACCAACTGCAGCGCCCCTCTCGGCGATTCGTATGTGAATCTGAATATGAGTGTTGCGTGCAGCGAATGGCAATGTGACACTGACAGTCCGGCGGCTTATTCAGGTTCAACATGACGAGTGCAAAACCACGGAAAACATATTGTGCAGCCACGGCTATTGCCCGCCAAATTCAAACTGCGTGCGCTCTTTCCCGGCAGTCAAATGGGGCCGGATGGCGTTGTGGGAAAACGTCGGAGAAATAACACGCATCAACAGGCGATGCGCCTCGCAATAAGAAATAATTCAGGTCGGAGGAAAAGACGGCCCGTGTACGGACAGTTGATGACAGCCGGGGCGGCCACCTGGGCTCCGCGAAGAGACCGCCTTGCCGGGAGTCAACAGGGCGTCGTCACCCCATATCCGTGGCTGTGGGTGCGCGAGAGAGACGGAACGCGCGCCCACAGCGGCAGTGCGAGAGAGAAGCAAGGGATCGCCCGCGAGTATGTCTCTCTCTCTCGTACTGCCACAGTCAAATGAGGCAGGCCGTCTCTCTCGCACCCACAGGCGCTGCCCCGTGTTACTCCGAACGGCCTCACGGTCCGACCATTACAGGTGTCGGCCGCAGTTGGCTGTGGGTGGGCGGTGCGGTGGCTAATATGGGTCAGTGTGTGTGTGTGTACCGGCGCGCAGAATTCGCACGTGCCCACGGGGTCTCGAATAACACACACACACACACATAAACACGTATCGGAAGGGCTTGATACATTTTACTACAAGCAAATGCCGTTCATATCCCACATATTTTATTTTCATTTTTCATTTTTTTTTCACTGCACGATGTATTGCTAAAATGATTTCCAGAATTTTTTTTTCATTTTTTTTTCAAATGTTCTTAGTTTTTTTTTTGATAGATTTTCCGGATCAGAGGTGGATCCGCCGCCGCACGCCGGGGGGGGGGGGGGTGGTCACGAGGCGACGCTTGCAGCGGCGGCCGTCGCTGGGGTTACATCCTCATTCCCCCACAGCCCTCCATCACTGCACCGCCACCGGCGCCACCGTGTCAGACAACGCCGAGCGGGCAGCGCAACCGAGAGAGCAAGCACGCCCGTCCGACAGGTGGACGAGAGAGAGAGAGAGACAGAGAGAGAGAGAGGTCAGTGGAGCGACAGTGAGCAAATACGTTACAAGTCAGAGAGCTCGAACACGATTATTACTTTTTGATGGATGTCTCTCCCGCGGTGGGTCCGATGTCAATTAGAAACAACAGAGCGCCGCGGCGGAGTCGCTACTCCCGGCCCGCTCATCCCCATCCCATGTCATTTATCTTGCTCGGTTATATTCCCTCTGACCCGCCGCGGCCCGCCGTGACGCACCGTCTGACTAATACCGGCGTCTGCAGTGGGCGACGCGACCAGGAGAGGTAGGGCAGCGCGCGCGGGAGTCGAGGCTGCGGTGGCGGCGGCGGTGGTGAGGCACCGGGGGCGCGACCAGATCTGAGAATACAGATGTCCTCTCACTCGAGCAAGAAAAAAAATTCATTTCGGGTACCGTATAAGAAAAACCGTCAAAAACCGGGAAAATAGGTCTGGTAACATTGGAAAATGTAGGGGAAAAAATTATCAAATCACGATTTTACGTCACGGAACACACTGGTTGGGCGCGTGACATACTGCAACTGAATCAACACGTCAAGACTACACACTTCGAGCTTGCGATAATGCGCTTCAAATATGTTTCCTTTTTTAAAAAAATAATCAGCATTTGGCGACGCGGCGCTGGTTCGTTACGGCGTGAGGTGTACGCGAGGACAGCACTTTGGAAGTGGCCTCGTCATCCAGCCAGGGTGAGCTGCTCTCGTTGGCGGTGCCTCTCGGTGCCGACTTTTGTGATTGATTGTGGGTGCGAGTGAGACAGACGAAAGCTCCCACGAGGTTCTGGGGGGGGGGGGGAGTGAGAGGGAGACATCATCCGACGAGTAATTGAAGGTGTACTGTTTCCAGGCGGGGCTTGTTGCAGCGCGGGGTGGGGGTGTGGGAGAGAGAGAGAGGGAGAGAGGTGGGGGCGTCATTTCGAGTGTAAATGCTAGGAAGCGTTCCGCCCCATTTCTCGCCGTGTAAAACAATACAACGTCGTCACAGTGCGTGATGGATGACGCGCGGCCGCGGCTGACTTGCCTTCCCGGCGTTGTCCCCGCGGCTGCATTTCTTTTTTGTGATCGCTGATATTTCTTATTATACGTGAAGGAAAATTTTGAAAAAATAATTAAAGCGGAGATAATAAAAAAGGGGGAAGTTTCGAATATATGAAATTCTAAATTTGAAAAAAAATGGGGACTTTAAAATGAAAATTCTGAAAATATTTCCGGGTGCTAGTGCACCAATGATGTAGGGACTGGCGGATTAATTTTCGTTTTCAATAATTTCCGCGGCTGTTTACCACGCGGGATGTCGGTGAGGCGCCGGCCCAGAGCCGCGCGCTGCTCGCCGGGGTAATTTCTGAGGTCGGTCGTTTAACTTGTACCTGTCCGCGGTCACGCCGGAAGCACACCTGAACAAGACGGAAGGGGTGCCACACTCGAAATATAACGCGCATCGCAAAGCGCCTACTTGCTGTGCGTCAGGGTTGCCAACGCCACCGCCGCCGCCCACGACACACACACAAACAAACACACTCACACACACACGGGGCGCATGCACCTGCATATCATTCGCAATGCAAACTCGTCGAGTTGCATCTCCGGCGGCGGCGGTGCACCCGCCGGCCTCGCCTTGTGCCAACAGTCCGCAGTGCGCCCCATGCATTCTAAATTAGACAAATCCTGACATAAAACGGCGGGGGAGCAGCGGGTCAGCCGCGTGTAGTTGGCGAGCCTGTTATACCCGAAAGCCGGGAGACCATTTCCTCTCTCTCTCTCTCTCTCTCTCTCTCTCTCTCTCTCTCTCTCTCGCCGCGTTTCCCTTTCACTCGGCCTTCCGCGAGAGCAGTCGAAACCCGCGCCTTCGTGTGCCGTTCCGTCGGAGGCAACACAGCCCGGTAGTCTCGCAGCAGGCGGTGATGAGCGGCCAGTGGTACCACCTCTCTATCTCCGAGTCATCAAACAACAACAAGTGCGCGCGCCTCCCTAGAATCTAGTTTCTCCCTTCCAGTATGTTAAAGAGTGCGCGCAGATGTTGCATTTTTTTATTATTATTATTACGATCGCAAACATAGATTTCCTCGCGCAGTCTTTTTGTCGGACATGACCTTTCTCAAAAAATATAAACAGGGATGTTGTCGTCTCTGTCGCACCTGCGGCGCGGCGGGGCAAACCTCCTATTTCATGTCGCACAACGCTGCCATGCACTTGCTCCTCATCGGTACCGAAGTGATTTAAGGTGAAACCGTTGCAAGATTTAGGGCCGCCCCCCCCCCCCTCTCTCTCTCTCTCTCTCTCTCTCTCGTCTCGCACGTACGAAACAAGTTCTGCTTATGGTCATCGCATGGTTCCGACCCATGCATAATGTTCGCCTTACATTGTGCGTGTTTTGACACATCCCTTGGGCACACACACACACACAGCAAACGGCGAAGGTATGAGGGGCGTGCGAGCGAGAGAGGCAGCCGAGAGAGAGAGAGAGAGAGAGAGAGAGAGAGAGAGAGTGGCGCTTGAACAGGCAGTCGACACGAAGGGATCACCCAATCGTTGGGCGGTGTTCTCTGTCCTCGTCGCTCTCACGGGGCCGCTAGACTCTCCTCTTCCTCCTCCCTTATTCCATTCGCCAAGATTTTCAGTGTGACGTGTAAATTGATTTTATGACAGCGGCTCCATCGCGTTCGACATGTTATGCTCACGGCAACAGACGGACGCGGACGAGTGTTCTGTCCTCGTCGCACCCGCGGCCGCGCGCGGACCGCGGTGTGAGAGAGACGACAAGGCGCGCTCTCGAACGCGGTGTGTGTGTGTGTGTGCGAGAGAGACGGCCGACTCTGACATCTTCTTCGACGAGTTCCGTGAACCCCGCGCCCGCCGCCGACACTGTTCCCCGCCGGTAGCTAGACCAATCAGGATCCAGAGATCGGCGCGGGAAGCATGAAACCGCGGCCACAACGGCGAGCTCTGATTGGTCAGGACGATTCCAGCAGCGAATGCGCGATTGGGAAGGAAAGTTGGCTGCGTTTTCAAAAAAAAAAAAGGCATAAACCCGCGCAAGTGCGGTGCGTAGTGCAGTGTAGTTAGGTGTGTCTGAAGTCGGGCAGCGAGAGGTAGGCGTAAAGGGCGGAGTGGGTTGTAAATCTGCGGCCGACGGACGCCGCCAGCGAGTCCGCGGGAGAAGTGGAGGGATCAATCTCACATCAGTTTCCCCTGCGGCCCTCCCATCCCATTCAGGCAGGCACGCCAACCAGCCTGACGAAATCTGACCAAAATCTGACCGAAATCTGACCGAAATCCTCAAGGTTCATATCCGGCTCTACAATTTTTTTAAAAATCACCTTCATTGTAATAATGATAACCTTCAAGGCAATTTACATTTGCTTTCCTCTCGGAAACAGCGAGAAAAGGCGGTTGCTTCTTTTTTTCCCTTTCTCGAATCGCAATAGTGTTTCGCACGACGTGGATACACAAGCCATGATACCTCCCGGCAAAAACGTTTCTTGGTCGTGTGTCGCCGAACGTCTTAATTAGGCCACGGTCCTAGAACGCGTCCGCGGGTGGGAGAGAGAGGGAGAGAGATGGAGACGGCAGGTGCGCGCGGGAGTGAGCGAGACGGAGAGCGCAGATCGGGCGGCGATACCGACAGATTCACAGGCTCCCACAGCAGCATTGTTCCGTGCCGTGGCGCCGAACCGCAATCCGACGCTGGTTCTGTGTCTGCGAACACTTGCTAATCGTGTCCCCGCGACAAGGATCGGGCCGCGGTCGGACTCGTGCTCCCGAGCGAGACAGACAGGGACTCGTGCTGCGGAGGGAGCGGGATAGCTGTCTCGGACTGCGGCAGTGTGTGAGAGAGAGAGAAGGCCGCGACCCGCTGCGTCTCTCTCTCTCGCTCTCGCGCGCGCCACGGCAGTCGAATGGGGCGCCCGCCTCTCTTTAGCTGCTGCAGCGCCGTAGCCCGCCTCGCCGAGTAAAGTCACCAGACTGATACAGATCAACTTCCAGGACAATCTGTTCTCCTGGCCTGCCTCTCTCTCTCTCTTTCTCTCTCTCTCTCTCTCTCTCTCCCTCTCTAAATACATGCAGCACACGAGCGAGGACTCTTGGATGGCTTAATAGCGATTGCCGAGCAAAGCTCACGGCGCCTAGGGCCGCACACTGGTGACCAAAAAAAAACAAAAATCCTGTAGGATGCATTATTAAAATCCGTCTTGCCCCGTGTCTTCATGTAGAAATTTGAGTTGACAGACGGAAACGTGTGCGTTGACTGATCACTTGACAGGTGGTGGCAGGCGTTGTCGGGTGTTGACTGTGTTCCACCATGCAAAACACTACGGTGCTTGTGTGTGCTTGTGTGTGGCTATTCAAGTGTTTGATTTTGGTGACTGCAGCGGAGGCGGGGTGGAAAAACAACAGTGTGCGACAGAGACCGTACTGGTCGGCTATGTCGGCACCAAGGGGAGAGAGAGAGAGAGAGAGAGAGAGAGAGAGAGAGAGAGAGAGAGAGATACGAAGTGGACGGCCAGCGTGAGCGGCGTCCAGGGAAGATGACAGAGAGGGAGAACAGGAGGTGGAGAATGGGGAAGAGAGGTAAGGGGGTGGGGGGGGGGGGAGCGGCGAGGGAAGGCCAAGACGGCCTGCTTTTTGTTCTGCGGCGTTTGCCAGCGCTGCTGCGCCGCGCTACGCCACGCCACTCGGCTTGCTGTGTTATGGGATTTGAATTTTTTAATATCTCCTTTTATTGCTAGTCCGCGAGCAATCAGGCTTGGGACAGATTTCCTCTCGCGTATTGCCCGTCTGTTACTCCCCTCAGCCCCCTTCCCTCCCTCTCTCTCTCTTTATGCGTATATCTCTTTCTCTCTCACGGCGTTTGCTTGCTCTCGCAAGAAAGGAGGTACGCCCCTGCACTGTTTGCGTGCAATTATTTCTCAGCGTTGGTATTTGCAGGGGCGGCGGTGCAAGTGGAGGGGGGGGGGGGGGGGGGGCACCTGCTGTCACCGCGCCCGTGGCGTCCAGCATTTTGTTCAATTTTATTTCCTACTTCCTGTACGATGGTGAGTACAGGAAAAGCGACATAAGTAGAATATGATCGCATATTTTCCCCATTAAAAAAATGGTCTAAAAGAAGGCATTTCTAGCCCTGTTTCACTTTGGGAGCGTGTTGCGTGTTCATTTTCATTTTTCCCGATTTTTTTTTCGGAGGGGAGGGGGGGGGTACGAAAAGAACAAAAATTGTGCGGATGGTGTGGAACGTAATCATCTCACCACAAACGATTCCACATCACAAGGCCGGTGTTCCAATTTTTATTTTCATTTTTTTTTCAAATCTTTTTTTTAATCTGCACTGCGACCTGCACACACACACACACACACACACACACCGCAGGCCGCGGTGCACCGGCCTCGTCTCTGTCTGTCTGAGCCGATGCCGATACAAGGCCCGAAAAGCTGGAGTACGAACCACCAGTAATGGCCGGGGCATATGCATACAGATTACACCATTAGAGACACTGCAGTTTTTTAAATTTTTTTTTTTGCGGCGACGGCCCGCGGCCACGAGCAGTAAAATCCGCGAATCCTTTTCAACCCCCCTTTTCGGAAGGATCTACGGTGAAACTACAGTTAAAACTACAGTTCCCATCCATACACCGCAGTCTAATCGCAGTTGCACCGGTGTTGGTCGACGCGGAAAACTACAATTTTCCCTTATTGAAACTACAGTTGTCTGTACAAAAAAAAAACCTACAGTTCAATCGTAGTTTTGTGCGTAGTTCGCACTGGAGATCCCTGTGTCTGCAGTAGTTTTTTCGGGACGTCGGGCAGAGCCGAGGCAGAGCCGGGCGTTACCCCAAAGGGGGTTGCAGGCAGAGGGGCTGGATGGAGTCATCGAGGCGCGCGGGCCATCGACCAAGGCCGTGCCGCCGCATCCCCGCCGGCCGGCCGGCTGCCCGGAAATCAACGCTTCCGAACGACTTCCTTCCGCGGTGACCTCGGCCTGACCTCCCCGCCTGACCCGAGGCAAATGGGACGCGGCCCGCGGAAAAGCGAGGCGGACACGCATCGGCTCTGGAGGGCGACCACCCTACACCCCGCCGGGGGGTCGCCGGCCAGATTGGGTTGATCCGCTGCTGGCCAGAAAGGGGGACCGGACGTCAATTGGAATAGCAATATGTGTGTATGTGTGTGTGTGTGTGTGTGTGTGTGTGCGGAACTGTGACGCCTGATCCCTTCAATCTTGACCGGGAGTCCCTTGCAGTCAGATGCATCCGGTCTGAAGGTATGAGATCAGGTTCTTGGAGAGTTCGCCTTGAAGAGGTCTGGGCCCTTGAGAGGTTTTCCTGCTCTCCTTGTACGGGACTTCCTGAACCTTGTCGGGGCTTTCTTGAACCTTTGAGTCTTGTCGAGGCTCTCTGAACCGTGTCCGAACCTTTAGCAGATCCAGCCGTTCCCGGACCGCTCCTGCTTCCAGATCATCCCCTCTAATAGATTCATCCCCTTGCCCCCGTCCAGGAGCCAAAACTACCCCTCAACAGCAGTGTCATATCTTGACCAGGTGACACTGCAGAATCCAGCGAGTGTGGATTTCATTTATCCATAAACGCTTCTCCCCACATCTCTCTCTCTCTCTCTCTCTCTCTCTCTCTCTCTTTCCCTTTTTTCGCTCACTCCTCGAGATAGGGGAGGTTTATAACACGAGAGAGAAGGACTGCCCTCCGCGAGGGAGGACGAGGAGAGACGCGGCGAAAAGAGGGGGGGAAAAACAGAAAAATTGAATGATGCCGAGATAGGAAGGTCACCCCCTCGGTTACCATGATTCGGACCGACGCCTGCCGACTCCATTTATGGTGACGATATCGCAGCGCAGAAATATGTTCGATGACTTGCGGGGCGGCTCGCGAACAAAAAAAAGAGAGACAGAGAGAGACGAGAAGCGCGTGTGTGCGGGGCGCGCATGTGAGTGCGAGAGAGACGGAAGAGAAATGATACGGTGCGGGTATAAAAGAAGGGAGCGGTCGGTTACGAGTGCGAGGAGATCGCCGGGAGAATCCGAAGAGATTTCCGTAGGATTCTAGTCCGATAGGCTCGCCGGCAAATGATGGTACGGCCGTGCGAGTCACTGAAAAAAAAAAGACGGGCGTTGTGGGGATGGAAAATGCAGAGGCCCGTGAAACGTGCAGTTTAAACTACAGTGCCGAAAACTGTGGTTCTACGTGTTCTTTCATTTTAGTCACACTGTAGAAGCCTCCATTGATTTTTTTCTCCGTTGAAGCTACAGTTATTTTCTTCACACGAACTACACTTTAAACGTAGTTTCTTGGTGTAATTGACACTGGAGGCTCTTCCTCCGTTCCTGTGTGACCACCTCCTGAGGGGGCCCGGTGTCTTACAGGGGCTGTCTGCTGGAGTCAGAGGCCGTGGGGGCCGCGCGCGGCCACGGCCTCGGGGAGGCCCCTGCTCCCGGAGGGGTGAGCGGGCAGGGGCCGCCCTGCGCCAACCCCATTGTGGGAGAGAATATCGCGTTCTGATCTCAATTAAAAGTGGATGTTAATAAGAAGAAATGTAATCTTCCCTCTCGCGCGTCACTACGAGCCTCTTTATCTTATTTCTTTGCCAGAACAACGGCAGCAGCGGCGGGATCTCCTTTCCCGCCCCAAACCACGTTGTTGCTTTTTACTTAATTACTCTTGTCGGGAGTTTCATTCCGGGATGCCCACCTTGTCACTGTTGGTTCTATTATGTCATTCCCCCTTCTCTCTTTCTCTCTCTCTCTCTCTCTCTCTCTCTCTCTCTCTCGCTTTCTGCACCGCTCAACGCAGGAAGCCATCGCAGAGATGTCCGGCGCGGTTTTGCGGTTTCCTGTCTTGCAAGGCAGAGCAGCCCGGGGTGGCTCCAGCAGGCCTGCCTCTGATTTTGTTTCCCTGCCTTGTCTCGCTACTCGTTTTAGAACCCAAAAATTGGAACTTTTTTTTTTGTAATTTTTTTCCAGCTAGACTACAATTGCAGATAAAACTACTGTTTAATGAGCTACAGTTCGAACACACACACACACACACGGTAGTTCCGACTGTAGTTTCTCCGCCGCGCTATTAATATCGTCAGTGAGAGGAGAGGGCACGACATCGTGTGACAAATGGAGGGTGTGCGAGAGAGAGAGAGAGAGAGAGAGAGAGAGAGAGAGAGAGAGAGTAACACGGTGCTGCTGGTGCCCCGCCCCCTAGACTTTGCTGTGACGGCAACGGCGTGGGGTGTAGCCTCGTATAAGTACGAGTCTGCGGCAATATTCGCCTATCGGGAGTTCACCCCTTCCGCAACGGCAGGTGCCGCCGCCGCCGCCGCCGCTGCCGCTGCTGCTGCCGCCAAGTGGCAATCAAAGTAACTAACTATGACCTGCGCTCGCGCGCGCGGCTAACGCTCTTACACGCGCGTGGCCCTGTCAATTATTCACAAAGCAATTAAAAGGTATGTAATTTTAAGGTATATGCCTGCATATAGCATTGCCGCGCGCCTCCCGCACCGCCGGAGAGGTCCTTGTCTGTGTGTGTGTGTGTGTCCTTTCATACTCTCTCTCTCTCTCTCTCTCTCTCTCTCTCTCTCTCTCTCTCTCGCTGTGCTCCCGTGAGATTGTAATGACTCATTCATTTGGAACAAGGCGCGTGGAGCGGACGCGAGGCCCGCTCGGCGCACGTGTGTGTGTGTGTGTGTGTGAGTGTGTGAGTGTGTGTGTGTGTGTGTGTGTGTGTGGCAAAGCCATTTTAATTGTCATTTGCCGTCGGAAAGGCACGCGCCTTTGACACACACACGCACGCACACACACGCACACACACACAATAAAATGCATTCCGCGTGCAATACATCTCCACAGTGGTGCGTTTGTGGGAGGAGGGCCCCATTGAACACCATAATTTGTGCAAAGTTGAAGAGTGGGAGAGAGAGAGAGAGAGAGAGAGAGAGAGAGAGACGATTTGTCCGAAGGTGACGTATATCGGGCAGTGCGGAGTGGTCACTGCACTGCTCTATGATTTAGGCGGTCAGGCTGGTCAGTGGGTACGGCTCGGGTCGCCTGGCGGTGCTTGGTGCGGGTCGGTTTTTGGTTAGGGTCGGACGCAGCAAAGGAGTTAATACGGGATCATTTTCACGAACAAGGAGACCGACCGATCGTGCGTGGTGGTGTGTGTGTGTGTGTATATGTGTGTATATATATAAAGTGCATCAGGACCGGCAGGAGGAGCACACACACGCACACACACGCACACACGCGCACACGAGCGCGCGCGGCCGACGCACGGTCGTGTAGGGCGAGGTGATTAAAGCCCCGGAATGTGCTCCGGTCGCCGCTGCACCGACATTTTGCAGCCGGCACCTTCACCAATTTACGATAAAGAGAGCAGGCAGCGGGCGGCACGAGCGCGCTCCTCACACATACCTGCGACACCGCAAACAATATCTCTATTTATTTATTTTTTACAATCCCCCAGAAAAAAAAATTGGATATTTAAAATGAGAAGGAAATTGTTTCAAGAACGAGACACAAAAATTAAGGGTGGTTCTCACTACGCAAAAAAATTACAGAGTACGATTTTTAAAAAATGACTGTCTATTCCTGACATTTAATGTCATTTATAATGAATTATAGTAAAGAAAACTGCCTTGTCCTTTTTTTCAAAAATTTTCTTACCGGGGTGAATGAGCCCCATAGTTTGGCCAAGTCTGACCACGGCTCAAGCAGCACCGCGGTGAATCGGGCGGCGCCTGCTGTATGACACACGACGTTTCGAACAGCCCGCCCCTCCGAGCAAGGCGGTGAGCCGAGCGGGGCGGCGGCGGGGTGTCAGAAAGTGTCGCGCCCTGGCGCCAGCGCTGCCAATTACATGTGTGCAACTCCCTGATTACGTGGCCATCGTAAAAGCCGAGGCGCGCGCGGCCATTCCGCAGGGAGTGCGGTTAACAGAGGGGGCACGGGGGAGAGACGGGAGGGACCACCGTATCAACGGCGTGCTGCCAATAGTCGGCAAGGGCTTTATTCCGACCCGCGGAAGTAGGTGCCAGTCACAGACGTGCCAATAATGTTATTTTAGTTCGTAAAACTCTTTTATAAATAAAGTGTAGCTTTTTTTTGAAAATATCGTTATTATCGGCGAAGACTTCCTCCAATTTTATTTTTCTAGCTACCTCTAGGACTTAGAAGAACTGTCACAACACATACAGTATCCATTATAACCCTTTCAATTGACGTTTTGCACGTTTTAGGCACCTGATTGGCTGCCGTATGATTTCCGTGACGTAGGTAATCGAATCTATCTCGGCTAAACGAAAAATCCGTCAGTAATAGACAATATATCGTGTTGCTGAGCGAGTGAAGTGAAAAGCAAAAAAGAAGGCGAATAAAAAAAATCCCTTCGGCGGCTCTACGTGGTCGTGCAAAACGCACAAGGGCCTCTCATGTGGGAATATGAAGAAGAAAATAAAAACCGGGGGATGAATAGCACAATAAAAAGCCCTTAATCTTGATAACGGAGTGGAAAATTAAATTCAGTACGTTGCGGTCACTTTTTTTTCCCATTATTTCCTCTGCTAATTTTTATTTCCGCCGCTCCGTCCTTCCCGTTCGGCTACTGCTTTGCAAATGCTCAGATATGTGAAGGGTGGAGAGCTGCGGTTTTATGGTCTTCCATACCGCGCGCGGGGCCGCGCGCCTCGAGTAAATACGTTTTTTTTTTTGTTGATTTTTTTGATTTTTTTTTTGGTCGAGGGGTCATCCTTCCGTATGTGTGCGAGAGAGGGGTGTGAGTGGGAGGGAGAAGGAGTACTGTGCGTACACGCATGTCCACCCACGAGAGAGAGAGAGAGAGAGAGAGAGAGAGAGAGAGAGAGAGAGAGAGAGAGAGAGTGCCGTCGCTGCCCCGCGCCGGAGAACGAAATATGTTTTCGCTCGGGCGATTTGGTTTTACGTTTATGATGAGATCATCACCGCTGATCCGTTTCCACCCCCCACTCTCTTCCTCTGTGTGTGTGCGTGTGTGTGTGTGTGTGTGGCTCTCTTTGGACATGTGTCCATCGTAGCCGGGGGGAAGAAGGGGGGGGGGGAGGCTGAGCCTGCGCGGAGTTACGTGGGTTCGAATACGCCACCGCCGCTCCCACTGCATTCTGGCCAATGTCCACACTTGTCCATCCGTCCGGCGGCGTCTCTTTTCCTCTCTCTCTCTTGCTCTTGTTGTTGTTGTTGTCGTCCTGCTCGGCCCAGTCTGTCCAGCGACCGGGAAGGAGAGGGGAGAAGGGAGGGGAGGGGGAGGGGGGGTTGACCCCCGCCGCACGTCCGAAAATAAAATGCTAGTAAAAGCCGACACACGGGATGATAGCGACGGGACCGGACCCTTTATTGATACGGCGAGCTCCTGACTGGAAGGGCATGAGAGGCAGAGGGAGGGGAGGAGGGAGGAGGGAGGAGGGAGGAGGGAGGAGGGAGGGGAGGAGGGAGGGGAGGAGGGAGGGAGGAGTGAACGTGTTGGGTCGCACCTCTGCAGGGCCCGGGCACATCGGAAAATATAGGTGTCGACAGTCGACGCGAGAGACAGAGAGAGAGAGAGAGGGAGAGAGAGAGAGCAGGGGGGGTGGGGTGGGGATACCTCGGCCGCGCAGCGATTTAGGATCCTTTTAGCCACCGATACAAACACAAAAGAAATAAAAATAAGAAGGGCGAAACAGCGAGAGGACGGATCGAAAAGGAAAATGGCAAAGTGAGCAGGCAGGCGAGCTGGAGCAGCGGCGTCGCAGGTCAGGGCTCGTGAGTGAAGGCGGTCCGAGACGTGTAGTTCAGACCGAGAGCGACAAGGACAACAACTGTCGCGCAGTGTACACTGCACGCCTGGCTTTCGAGGTTAGTTTCTTATTGAGGTTAGGTTTGTCCAGCCAGGGACAGTTTCGCTCAAACCGTCAATACTCGATCTTTACACATTTTTCGCGTTATACAAGCGATATACTATTTTTTTACATATTATTTTTTTTTGTCGAAGAGAAAGGGCCCTGTCGCTTCCTCTTATAGCATCGGTCCCTCTCACTCACTCGCACGCGCGCCCCGCCTGTCCTTCCCCCCCCCCCTCTCTCTCTCTCTCTCTCTCTGTCTCTCTCACTCTCGCGGTGGCGCTCATCACATGTATATGAGGGATAAAATTAATTTTCCGCATTGTCTCGCGATGGCCGCCATGCAAGTCTTGCTCGCTCCTCGCGGAAAGACTTTTCTCCATAAAAATGTGGGGGGAGAGAGAGAGAGCGAGCGAGCAGTGAGGGGAGTGGAGAGCGAGAGAGACAGTGCGACGTGATGTGGCCTCCGAAAGAATGTGGACCAGATATCGTGTAAATACGCCTGCTGGACCGAAATTAATCCCGCCTTTGTTTTCTTGCGAGGAAAGACGCGGAGGGCGGCGGGCAGCCGTCTCTGTCGCACCGCGGTGGGGACGGCGTGCGGGTGGGAGAGAGACGCAGCGCGCTGCTCGCGGACGCGGCCGCCCCGCCGCGCGACCGCGGGCTCATTTCGCTTGTTGTCGTGATGGACATGAAAACATTTTCATTTTTCTGCAGCGCGCTCTCGCGGGGAAGAGGAAGAGGACAGAGGAAGCGAGAGGGAGAGAGAGAGAGAGAGAGAGAGAGAGAGAGAGAGAGAGAGCGGGGGGAGCCGGTCGGAAGCGGTCAAGTCGGGGTTAAATAATTCGAGAGGACGTTATCGGCAGACTGGCCACATACGAAAGAAAAGGGGAAAAGAAAATGAGCATGAGAAAATCGAAGAAGGGAAAAAGGAAAACGTTGAAAATGTGAAAAGAAGAAGCGATAAAAATTTGAAAATGAAAGAAAATTGAAAATGCGGTATGAAAAAAAAATACGAAACGACAAAATTAAAACTACAGTATGAAACAGGGCAAAAAGGGAAAGAATAGTACGAAAATGGTCCTGTGACCTCTGATTAGGTTTGCAACGCGGGTCGAGTGGACAATGGCCGTTCAACTAGATCCCGCCGGGGAACAATGAAGAATGTATCCCGCCCGCAGCGCCCCCACGCGGCCGTTTCCTGAATCATTCCCGGAAAGCGCGCCCTCCGCGTTTAGAATTGCCGAGAATCGCGTCGTATCGTTTTAAAATCCCCGCGCCGTTTGAGCGGTAAGTGGCCGCGACGCACCGCCGCTTAGAAAACGAGCGCGCCGCGTGCGAAATGGTGGTGGTGTTGGCGGCGGCGGTGCCCTTAAATGTTGCTATAAGCCACCGAGAGCCGCCCGCAGACTGCGAATAACGAGTGGCTCTGCGGATAACGTGTGCGAACAGGTGTCCCGGTATAACGGGGAAGGGGGGGGGGGGGCTATGCGCAGCTATGCGTGCCCGACTGCAGCACGTAAAGTACGGTCGCATCGTTCCGAGCTTCTTTCGTTTTTCGAAATTTTTTGTTCCTTTAAAATAAAAAGCTTTTAAATGTAAAAAAAATAACAATTTTATTTGTCACAATTTTTTACTGTTTTGCTAATTTATTTTATAAAAATATATTTTATTTTTTATTTTTTGCAAATTTGCCGTGGACGGCGTGCCGTGAAACTATGTGTCGGCGGGAGCTGAAACTCGGTACGGCCGAGGCGGCGCCGCACCGCCTTCTCTCGCACTGCTGCGGGGCCGCCAAAGTAATGTATATCTAGTGGGCGGTGAAGACGGCGGCCGACCGCACCGTATGGCACGACTGGCACTCGGTATGGCAGTGTGGCGGCAGCCTTCGTGCCGCTGCAACCCGATCACTCATTACGAAGAATCGGTAATGCCCAGCCGTATGGAAACGCGCGCCGCGTCCAAAGGTCGCCGTGAGTCAGAGGGAGAGGGGGGGATATTCTCTGTCTTTTTCTCCGGCGGCGGCGGCGGCTGCGGTCTGGATAAGTGCGAGAGCGAGAGAGAGAAAGAGGGGTGCCGGCGCGCGGCGTCACTCTTGCACTGTCGCAGTCAAATGGGGCGTCCCGCATCTCTCTCGCACTCGCAGCCGGGCAGAGCCGCTGTCTCTCTCTCTGTCACTCCCTCTCTCTCTTGCACTGATAAGCACGCGCACCACGCCACATAATCCAGAAACATTGACTCGTCTAATCCAGGGCCAGATCCAGGGCGGAATCGTCGCCGTTTCTGGCGACTCTCTCTCTCTCTCTCTCTCTCTCTCTCTCTCTCTCTCTCTCTCTCTCTCTCTCTCTCTCTCTCTCTCTCTCTCTCTCTCTCTCTCTCTCTCCCCTCCGCGGCAGCACTATCGTCGAGACCTTCTGCCCGCGAACCGCACGCGCGCGAATTCGCACACATTTCAATGGAAAATGTGAAACCATAAAAGACAGATGAATGGGTGAGGGGGCCGGGGGACGATGGATACAGTATGGGGAAGAATATTATGGCTTAAGAAAAGATTTTTATCGCGGTGAAGCAGCGAGGAGGGGATGATGGGCGCGGTTTTTGCGGAATTTGGCAGCACTGCGAGGGAAAGTACCTGTTCGAAATTAATTTTTTTTTCTCATCACATAGTTGGTACTCTAGAATATTTTTTTGGATGGAGGGGGAGATTTTGTATTTTTAAAAAAATATTTCATTTTTGCTAGTGGCACTGAGGTCCTTGAGGTGTTTGCGGTCGCCCAACCGCGTTGGTGCGACAAGGACGGATACAGCACCGCGAGGGAGACAGAGAGAGAGAGAGAGACGCGAAGTGCATTACCGACGGCTCTCTGTCGCACGCGCGCCGCCGCTCGCGCCGCCGGATCAACACTCATAAACTAGCAAAGAAATCGCATCAGGGCGATATCTCCACATTTATGGTGCTCCTCGCCGCCCAGTAGGCCCCCTCGCCATATGCGTGTGTGTGTGTGTGTGTGTGTGTGTGTGCCCCCGTGCGCGCTATCTCTCTCTCTCTCTCTCTCTCTCTCTCTCGCTCTCTCCCGCAGAACGTATGCATGTCTCCGGGAGGCGAGTGCCGCGTCGCGGCCCACCGTATTGCTGCTTGCTTCTGCTGCCCTGCCGCCGGCCCAGGGGGCACTCACAAAAGCCGCACACACACACACACACACAGGCACAGACACAGACACACTCACACAGGCACACATACCTCTCTCTCTATATATATATCTATACTTTCCAGCAGCAGAAAAGTCCCTGCTCCCGCGCCCGAGATAGAAGAAAAGAGAAGGAGACAATGTCGAAGAGCGAGAGAGAGAGAGGTAGAGATACTGTGCGTGTGTGAGAGGGAGGGACTTACGTGTGTGAGCGAGAGAGAGAGACTGTGCGTGTGAGAGACTATATGTGTGAGAGAGAGCACAAGCGACGTGTTTATTTTTATGTTGCGGAAGTTATTGTCGAAAGCTATCGGGGCGGGGCGGCGGCGGTCGGCATTGGGCAGCGCCCTGTGATCACAGCGGGCAGTGGTGGGGCAGCGGCGGGGCCGGCAGAGCCGCTCGCGTGAAAGGCGCCCACCCGCGCCACCTAAGGAAATCGAAGGGCTCCGAGGGTAGTCGTCGTTGAGGTGGAAGGCGGCGGCGGCGGCGGCGGCTTTAGGCCGCCACCCACCCAACCCACCCGCCCGTCGCCGCCGCCGCCGCCGCGCGCTGCCGCCTGCCCGCCTCTTTTGGTTAGGGGTCGTCCAAATATGCTACGTAACGTGGGCCGTCATGTCGCACTGTCCTCGTCGCACCTTATGGAACGTCGTGTGGGTGGGACGGAGACAGACAGTCAATGAATGAACGAACGAATGAATGAATGATGTAATATATGAGTGAGTGAGTGAGTGAGTGAGTGAGTGAGTGAGTGAGTGAGTGAGTGAGTGAGTAAATGAACGAGTGAATGAGCGGGCATGCGGTGCGGTCGCCTTGTGAGCGGGCGATGCCGCCCCGCCGGCCGCGGCCGTGGAGCGGGTTGCCTACCCGGCGATCCGCGGGCGCTGGGACGGGCCGGGCTGCAGTGTGACAGCCGCCCGCGCGGGACCCGCGGCCGCAATAGAAATAGAGATAGAGAAATAGAAATAGAGATGTTTCTTCCGGCGCTATCGCCCCGCGATTCGCGTACGAACAACCGGTGAATTCTACAGCGGAAAGATACGCCGCCACTTCGTGGACGCCAGAACGCTCCCCCTCCCCCCCCCCCCCCCCCCCCCCAGCCGCTCTGCCCGACTGACTGATGTTGGATTCATGTCCGACTCGTGTAATGGTGATAGACTTCCCCTTCTCTCTCACTCTCTCTCTCTCTCCCTCTTGGAGTCGATCCATCACTCGCGCTCACTCACACACACACACACCGGCAGAGCGCGCCACTGCGCCCCGCGCGCCGCCTATCGCCTGTCATCGCGCAAAAGCTGACCATTCTATATACACATCGTCTCTCCTTGTCGGACTCGTGCGAGCCGCCGCACCCGGCTCCACGGAGCGAGAGAGAGAGGAGAAACAGAGGGGGGGATACGGAATTTGACTTGCTACCACTCTCCGGATGGACTCTGTCCATCGCACCTCACACACGCGCTGGTTATTCATCTTGTCTTTCTCTCTCACTCCCTCCCCTCTCCTTTTCTCCCTCTCTCTCTCACCCTCTCTCTTTCTCTCTCTCTCCGAGGAGGGGAAACCGCGAGAAGTCGGTTGTCCCTCGGCAAGACGAATCTATCGGCCGACCGCTGCCGATAGTGCCATACTGCCGGTCATCCCTCTGCGAATAGCGCACGTGCCGCGTCACCACGCTGCCAACAATCGTTTTGTTATTCCGTTCACGTCCGGTATTTACAATCAAACATTAAATAATCTCCAAAAAAAATAAGGAATTATCCAAACGTAGTATGCATTAGTTTAAAAGTTGTCATTGGTTGTAAGCTGGGCGAGGCAGGCGGCCCGTAACGCCGCCTGCAGTTAACGTGTTTGTGCGGGGCGGCCGCTGTGGTGTCCCCGCTCAACAGGCGAAGCTCTGCAATCACGCTGCAATCACAATCAACAAGGCCGCCCTCTGGCCATTGTGGGCGACAAGTGGGGATCGGAGGGGACGTTTGTTGTGCCCGCAGACAGAGACATTCAGTGTCGTGTGTCGCGAAAATATCAAGTTTGTCCCGCGCAAAAAGGGCTAAAAAAAGAGCGCGAAAATCAAAAACCGATTCAAAAAGTGCGCACGCGGAGCGATAAATCGTCAGTGTGGCCACCCGCGAAGCAAAACTTACAGCACTACGCATTGCGGTTATGTGTTGCGCGGGCCGCGAAATTAAAATATATTACGCGGGAGATTAAAATGGGATTATTTATTAGGAAAGTTACAGGTGGCCCGGGCAGTGCGCGGCCCGGCGCGCCCGCACTTTGGGCCCTAAACGGCGGGGCGCTCCGGGCGGCTCCGCGCGCGACCCACCGCCGCAATGAGGAGGACGGAGACGCGAGACGGGGGATTAAAAAGAATAAAATGAGAGAAGAAAGAAGAAAGAAGGGAGCCACAGGTGCGGGCATTTATCTTTGGAGCAATTGCATCTCCCTCCCTTGTCTCTTAAGGGAGCTTGTTGAAAGGCCCCCGCCCCGCCAAAAATGGGAGTATAGGGAGGGGGTCCCCCGCACCCCCTTTCTCTCTCTCTCTCTCTCTCCCTCTCTCTCTCTCTCTCTCTCTCTCTCTCCAACTTTCGTCACGTGTTTCAGAGGACGCCGATGAGATATAGGCCCAGTAGCGGCGCCTCCCCCGCTGGAAGTAACATGAAATAAAGTCGAGTGTCTTTGCGGTCGCTGCTCATTGCGGAGTGGATATCCACGCAACACTACTGCCAACCCCAACAACCACCCCCCTCATCTTTTTCCGGCTCGATCTACACACACACACACACACACATACATGCACGCGAAAGGAAATCCCCCCCCCCCCCTACCCTCCCGTTTGGAAACAGCAGTCAATTACATTGCTTCGGGTTACAAGATAGGGCCGATCTGCATGCATCGTCAGGACACCCCGCAACCCGATACAGTGCCGCCAACGCCGCCAACGCCGCCAACGCCGCCAACGCTGCCAACGCTGCCAACGCTGCCAACGGCCGCCGGCCGCGCGCCGCTTTGGGTGTGGTCGGAGAGCGCTCCGGAGCGCGCGAGCGAGAAAAGCGCGCCTTCCGCGAGCGACGCGGTACTCAGCGCTCGCTCTCCAAGGTTGGCAGTACCGCGACGGGCTCGGACTGCAAAAAAAAAATTACAATAATTTTTTTTTTACTGTTTCTGTTTTTCTTGCTATTACCGTAATTTTTTGGCATGTGTTTAGTGATCGATTACCCCTGAAAGTGTACCAGTGCCACTGTCATTTGGTGACGGTGACGTCATTGATGACTGTCACTGTCTGTGCGATATGACACAGCGAGAAAATCGGCGCGAGACAGTGGGATTCAAGCAGTCCACCATATGGCACACATTTTATTCCCCTCTTCAGTTTGTTATTATTATTATTGTTGTAGTTTTTTTTTTTTTTTTTTTGCTACTTTCCCTGACAAGCAGGACACAGTGCTGTATGCGAAATATGAACGGATGCGGGGCACGGCGCATCTGCCGCGAGTGTGTACCGCAGCAGACGGCCATCGGTCAAAGTCGTGGCGGCGGCCAGACCAATCGTCAAATGGATGGCCGAAGAGAGTCGAATGTCCGCGCGGGTCGCGCAAACACGGCGCGTCCGAATATCAATATATATCGTGTGCATTCCGTCTCTGTCCGACCAACGCGCCTGCGCGGGCCGTGATGGACGGCCAAGTGAGACGGAGAGAGTTCTCTCTCTCCCTTTCGGACGCGGCCCGCCAAGGCGTATGCGTTGCGGTAGCGTCCCGTTTTCCCCCTCCCAATATCGCCCTGATATCGACGTCCGTGCGATGTGCGTGGGGGTCATCGGGTGAGAGAAATTACGTGGTCTTCCGGGTAAGGGTAATAATTTACTTTTATTATTAATAATAATAATAGTAATAATAATTAATAATGGTAATAATAATACATATCTTTCCACACTTCCACATTTCTACAAATGCATAATAATAATAATGATAATAATAATAATAATAAATTTTGGGGAAAGCGTTTGCATAATAAGTTTAACACAGTTCACTAAAAATTGGTAAATTTCTGAAGTTACAACTGTAAATTGACTAGAATATATACAAAAACCCTGGCAAAGATGTGCAGGGCTTTTCACAGTCACATAATCTAGAAGAATGCAACTCATGGGCTACATTTATTTATAGCTGGAGATCAAGTAACAGGGCTCACTCAACGGTACATCTTTACAAGGCCGTTAGTCCGACTGTTTCCTTCAAGTTTAACCACGATTTTTCAAAACTGGCGTCTCAGTGAGAGATACGAAAGAAAAGGGCCTTTTACACTATAACAGGAACACAGGGTAGTATACATGTTTATACAAAGATTTTATCCACATTCGTTGTTTTTTTTTTCTTTGAACAAAATTATAATGACAAAAGTGGCTGACTCAAGCGCTTGTCGAGGACTTAAAAAAAGATCATTTTTACAGCGAGAAAATGTTCAACAAAACGACAAAAAAACACGTTCTTATAATTTGTCAAAAGCACAACATATAAATAACAACAAGGCGCAAAGACACATGGATTCAACGCAAAATCATTTTTTTTTAAAAAGCGCGTCATTTATTACAAGTTTTTTTTGTTTCATCACAAAGAAATGAGAAGACTCAAAGAGTCTCTTTTAAACACAAAATAAACAGAAGCGCGACTAAGAGAATGTCTTTTTTTTTGCGCTGCAGCGCCGCGAAAACACTAACGCGACATGAGACATAAGCGCGTTGTGCAACCGTTTTCACACAGTGGCAGGGCCGGCGGGGCGGGGAGCTGCGCTGCCCGGCCGGCCTTTGTATTGTGGGAATGCCGCTGGCGCATCGCTCATCATCACTCAGAGCCGTCCCGCCGGGGGGGTTCGACCCAAACGGTCCGCATCAGTCGTAAGGGACTGATCCATCACAAGGCGCTGCGTGCCGCGCGGCGGCGTGCGCAGGGAAGGCACCGCCGCCTTGGAGAGATCAACTTTTACCGCCGGCGCCGACGAGGTATTGGGGGCTGCTCTTCTTTCCCACAAGGCGGCGGTGAAGTGACGACACAGTCGGTGGTGCTTCACGGCGGCCCCACGGATACTTCGTATAACATTTCGCACAGCCTGAGAAGTCAAGGGTCTTCCTTTGACCACAAAAATGAAGGGGGGGGGGGGGATTCGAAAACGTACCCACTAAATCCTATAAAAGTTCCACCACCTCCCGCCAGGCGGCGCCACACCGTCTCACGTCAGACCTAACTGAACACGCCTGTAAGTGACGCTAAAACGAAGTCTACACTGGATGCTTTGTAACACGGGAGAGATCAGGTCAGAGGGCTTCTGGTAGAGTACACAGCTGTACAGGGGGAGGCGGAGCGGCCGGGGCGGTCTCCTCAACTGATGATGGCGGCGCGGTGCTCCGTCGGCCACCTCAGATCTGTCGGCACACAACAAGGCGGTGAGTTTTGCTTTTTGTTTTTCGATGTATCGCGTTTTTGCGCGACTGTACGCAGCGGACCGTTGCACTGACCTTGTACGAGGGGTTTGCTGTCCAGGTCCATGGCTATCGCCTCGCTGTCGTGCATGAGCTGCTGCCGGTGCTGCTGCTGCTGCTCCAGCGTCGTCTGCTGTGTCGTCTGCTGCTCCTTCTGCTTCTGCTTGGCTTTCCGCTCGTTCTCCAGCTCCTGCGCCAGGTTTTCTGCAGCAACAACAACAACAACAACACGGGTTAGGTTAGGGGTGGTCAGGGTGACACACACGTGTCCGAGAGGCGAGTGCGAGAGAGACGTCGCTGGACGCGCCATTCGACCGCGGCAGTGCGAAAGAGACGACCGGTCCGGCATCTCTCTCGTACTACCGTGATCAAATGCGGCGTGTTGTCTCTGTCTCTCTCTCTCTCTCTCTCTGCCGATTAGAAACAGAGCGATCAACATGCGGCGCGGCGGCGCCGAGGCCCCGCCGGGCCCCGCCGGCCCCCCGCGGAGTGGCTCCTTGCTGAGTCACACTTTAGGAACTCCCCTCGCCGGGGGCCCCCCGGGGGGCGCCTGCATTGTCTACTGAAGATGCCGCCGGCGCTTGCGGGGCCCGGCGGCGGGCCCCGCGGGGGGGGCGGGGGGGGGGGGGGGCCGCCGGGGGCGCCCGCGTGGCCCCCCCGCCGCCGCCGCCGCCGCCGCCCTAACCCAACGAAACCCCACGGCGGCGGGCCGACCAGGCTTCGATCCGCATCACTTCCTGCTCGATTCATGACCGGGTGTGCGGTCGCGATATATATCGAAACGACAATCGATAGTTTTCAAAGTTCTCGACAGACAGCGAGCTCCCCCCCCCCCCCCCTCTCCCCCTCTCTCTCTCTCTCTCTCTCTCTCTCTCTCTCTCTCTCTCTCTCTCTGATGAGATCTCTCGTACGGAGCCTGATAGGTCACTCAGTCAGCCTCATGAAATATTACCCCCCGGCCGGCCGCGTGTGTGTGTGTGTGTGTGCCCGATCTGTAACTCTATTCCGTGCGGAGACAGTCCCCGGCTTGGGTTTCTGACCCGCGCGCCGCGACCCCTTGACCCCGTGCGGCCCCCGCATAGCCGCCGCCGCGGCGGCGATTGAAAGTGTGCGCCGCTCACCTGAGTAGTTCTGCCAGAAGGCGGCGGTGCGCGCCTGAGCCTGCGCCGGGGACGCCTGCGGCTGGGACTGGGGGCGGGCGGCGGGGGACTGGGGGCGGCGCTCCACCGGCGACGCCCGCG
The DNA here is from genome assembly GCA_026979955.1 of Megalurothrips usitatus. Classification (NCBI taxonomy): domain Eukaryota; kingdom Metazoa; phylum Arthropoda; class Insecta; order Thysanoptera; family Thripidae; genus Megalurothrips; species Megalurothrips usitatus. The sequence goes on from CM049607.1 coordinate 4,623,999, forward strand.
GGGACGTCATCTCCGACGCCGACGAGGACGCCTTCATCTCTGCGGACACAAAGAACATGAACGGTCAACACCCGGCTCGAAAAGCCTCAGAAAATTTTCAAAAAAAAATTACACTTTAAGAACAAAATAAATGAAAAATTTTCAAAACTCAAAAACCGGAAAATAAAAATTTAAAACTCATTTTTTTAATTTTATCAAAATTTTAAATTTTTTTTTAAAAAATCTGAAAAGATTTTTTTTTCAAATCAGGCTGAATACTCTGGAGGAAAAAAAAAGTGGGACTTACCGGTTAGGATGCGCAGCGCCTCGCTGGAGGCGCCCGTCGTCCGTAGGACCTCCTCCAGCTGGGAGCGCCTCTTCATCTCCAGCTCCAGCTGCTCCTGGAGCCGCCGCGACGCCCGCCGCACCTTCTTGAGCCGCTTCTGGCAGAGCACTGCAACCACAGACAAACGCACGCGCCCGTCAGAAAATTCCGGAAACATATCACGATATTTTAATAAATATATTTTGATCCGTAAAAAAAAAACTAAAAAAAATTGTCATCTAGTAAGCGTAGCGTCCTCGAGGTGTTGCAATTATCACGTGCGATGGGAGAACTCAATTTCCCAGGGGCGGGCCAAGGAGTACGGAGGGGGGGGGGGGGGGGTCTGCTGGCGATGACACGCCCGTGAGCGCGCCGCTGCCGCTAGAGTCTCAGACGCCGCGTACATGCGCGCTTGGGGGCGCGTCCCGCCGCTGACCAATCAGAGGCCGCGTAACTCGGGCCCGCCGCCTGCCGGAGATACGGGGCTCCGGATTGGCCGGGCGGGAGAGACGCGTGATGAAACCTAATTACAAGCGTCCCGTGCAGTCATTCACAAATAATGACGCACCATACGCGGCCGCGCTGCTCCGTCTCACTCGCTCCCGCGGGCCGGGTCGGGCCCGTGCGTGAGTGCGAGGGAGACGGCGTATAAAACGGCTGTTAGGGTAGCACTTACGACCCCGCGCGCCACCACCCCCGGCCTGTAGTGGGAGAGAGAAGGGGCGATGGGGTCGCGTACGCGCGCGAGAGAGACAGACAGAGAGGTAATTACTCGATAACCAGATGCGGACCGTGAGGTCTCTGCTTTGCTTAGAATCGACGCAGTTATTCAGGTGCGAGAGACAATCCGCAAAACAAAAAAAATCCTATTCATTTTTTTAAAAAAATGAGAAATAATCAAAAGAAATTAAGAAGAAAATTGTGACAGGGCGGTGATGGAGCAGCGCCCGGGAGCCTCGAGGTGGTATAATGGAATCACGGAACACGTACGTAGAGGGCGCTAACGGCACACGCGGCGCGCGAGAAAATCAAACTAGGGATGACTTCCCCCACCCCCCTCCCCCTTCTGCCTACCTGCCAGGCGACACTCACACACGGACCCCGGCGGTGTAATCGGTTGGGCCCGGAGATATACATCACACTGATGAGCCCTGCGGCTGGATGGGGGAGGAGGGGGGGGGGGAGCATCACGTTGCAACAATTTTGCACCTATAACGTTGTTAACGAGTTCCCCCGGGGGCCGCCGCTGCCGCAGAGGCAACCGGATCTGGTACACGACGTGAGTTGGTGCCAGGAGGAAACACACAGGAGTCACCCGGGAGGGACCAACACCGCGAATTTCCCCCCCTCCTTGTCGCACAGTAGCTTTCCCCTCCTCGTCGCACAGTGTCTCCGTCCTTGTCGCTCACCTCTCGTCCTCGTCTCGTCCTGCAGCTGCCTCTCCAGGCTCTCCTTCACCTCTCTCTCCCGCATCACGTCCATCTTGAGCTCGGCTGCAACAAACACCAAACAAACACCTGGGTGTTAGGGCACATCACGGGGCCGCTTCAATGGGAGCGAGAGAGAGACAGGGGAGGGAGCAGGGGTGTGGGAGCGAGAGAGAGAGAAGGGTGTCACGGAGATAAGGTGTGTGCACCGCTGCGCCGCCGCTGCGCGTGTGTGTGGAGAGGGGTGGAAATCACAATTTGACTCCCTCTCTCTCTCTCTCTCTCTCTCTCTCTCTCTCTCTCTCTGCCTCTCTTCCGCTACTGCTGTGAACGGAGGGGAAAGGCCGGGGGGGGGGGGGGGTGGACCAGACTCGATTGTTACGCATGAGTGGAGAGAGAGACAGAGACAGGGAGGAGAAAGGGAGAGAGAGAGAGAGCGATGCAGATGTTTCACTGCATGGCTGGCCATCGCTCTAGGTGATAGTGACCCCCTATAGCCACGTGCGGCATCTCTCTCTCTCTCTCTAGCGCAGTCAAATGGCGCGTCTCTCCCTCGCACTCACAGGGCCTCACAGCCCTGTTTACATGGACTGATTGGGTGACCCGACCGCGTCCGACACACAAACAATATCGTTGCGGCGCCGCCTGGGACGGCGGGCGGAGCGGCGCGGGTTCGAGTCCCGGCGGGCGGTGCTCACCTTTCTCCATGTTGATCTGCCGCTCCTGCTGGCGGGCGTTGTCGGCCGCCACCTGCAGCAGCCCCTCGATGTTGCGGAGGATGGTCTCGGTGGAGGTGAGGCGGGGGTCGCCGCCGACGCTGGCCTTGGCAAGGCCGAGGCCGCCGCCGAGGCCGGCGCCGAGGCCGGCCAGCGGGGCCACGCCCACGCCGACGGTCAGGTGCGCCAGGTTGGCGGGCAGCGGCGGCGGCGAGGACCCCGGGGAGCGCGCCAGCGGCTTCGTGTCCTTGTCGTCGTCCTCCTCCTCCGCGTTCGAGTTGAGGTCGTCGTCGTCGTCCTTGTCGGAGGCGCCGGCCTCGCTGTCCGAGTGCTCGGCCGGGGAGCCGGCCGAGGCCCGGGAGCCGGCCGAGGCCGCGGAGGCCGCCGAGCCGGCCGTGCCCTTGGACAGGTTGAGCACGGGGCTGTGGCCGTTGGCGAAGTCCTCGCCCTGCGACCCGAGCGCCGTCTGCCGGGGGTCCGCCTCACCGCGGCCGTCGCGGAGCCTGCAACACACACGCACACACATTACTGACTCGCACTCGGTGATACTGTCAGACAACAATAAAAACGACTCGGCGCTGCGCGACGGATGCGTGGGTTCGAGCCCCCGCGCCTCCTCCGGCGCATTTGCATTTTTGTGGGATTTGCCTTACTCGGCTGCAGCCGCGCAGCACGCACCGCCCGCGGCCAAAACGCTTGAAAATCGACTTTTCCTGGGGAGGCGGCGGCGAGGGGGTGGCCGGCGGGCGTGCGCCCCCGGGGGCCAGGAGGCCAGAGGGGCAGTCCCGACCGTAAACGGCTGCCTCCCCCGGGTGAGAGACGGAGAGAGAGAGAGAGAGAGAGAGAGAGAGAGAGAGAGAGAGAGAGAGAGAGAGAGGGAGGTAGCGAGGGGAAAGAGGGAGAGAGCAAGTGGGGAGCACACACGCGCGCGCACACGCGAGCGGGGCGGGCGGTGTACAGCTGCTGGTAGAACGGTCCCGGACTGCGTGACTGTACGTAAGTTCGACAGGTGCGCCGCGCGTCCAGCGCCGCCCTCGAAAACGGAAAATCGGCGCGCGCGCGCGCGCGAAACCGGCGGCAGCGGCGGAGCCGCGTGCCCTATCTGACCCAGTTTCCCATATGAAAACTTCCCACCGCCGCCGCTGCAGCAGCGGGCACGATAATAAAAATGAATGATAATATTTATGATAACGATAATGGTTACGATGAAGACGCATGCGGTCGAAAGTAGTGGCCTGTTGTGGCAGTTAGCCGCGGCGCAAACCAGTCCGTCTCCAGTCGGCCAGTCGGCGGGAGTCCGACGGTGCCAACCTCGGCGGCTCATCTGCATGCACGGCCCCCGCGAGTGCCGCCCCGGTTTTCGCACAGTTATTCGCGGACGGTTGTGTTGGCAGCGCCGCGTAGAGAAAGGAGCAGCGTAGGAGGGCAATCGGGACATTTCACTTAATAATTTTTTTTTCATTTTGCAAACGGGCGATGTATAATTAAGAGCAATTGAGCGGGGAGCTCTCGTTACAGACGGACCCGACCGTCCCGTACCGTAGTAGTGGAGGAGCTCCGGCAGGTCATTACAGGGCGCCTTGATTAGGCTGTGCGCGGATCACCGCGGGAGAAAGGGAAAAATTTTATTCGTATTTCGATGTAAAAAGTGGGGTGTAAAAGGGGCGCGCTAGTGAAAAAAAAACAAACTTAAGTTTACAGTGGCCAGAAACATTTTCTGAAAAAAATCTGGAAAATTTTAGGGGACGCTTTGTTGATTTTGTGAAAATTTTCGAAAATTTTCGAGAAATGTTTGGGCGGAAAAATTTAAAATAATGATTATGAGCTTCTATATTTTTTTTCCTAATTTGCAAAAAAAAAAAATCAGCGGACATAGCGTTTGGCGACCTGCTGTCTGCCGGTGGCGGCGGGAGCAGAGCGCCTGAGATCGGGGCCCCGGATAAGGGCACAACGGTGCACACGATTTACCATGCACTTCTGCACACCGCGGCCGCCTCCGCGCCGCTCTCGTACGCTCGCCTCCCTCCGCCGTTTCCTCGTTTTATATTTTATTTTTATTGCCTCCTCTCGCTACGCGGTACCCGCTCATGCCGCGGGCCGTGTTACACGACTGTGACAACCGCCGCGACCACGTCTTGCTAAATGATTCATAATCGTGAATCTGATTTAACGAGTGCCTCGCGGCAGGGGTCCGGTGCGGCACGGCTTCCTCGTGGACCTTCGTGGACAACGCTCTCTTCTTCGTCGTCCTTTTTTTTTTTTTTTGAGGTTGGTTGCTAGGAAACCCCGGCGAGCGCGCGCGCACTGCAGACCTCACAGCTGGAGGTACCTGGGTAATGAGCTGGCAGGGGCGGGAAGGGAGGGGGGGCGGGGGGCTAAGCGCCACGGAGAATGGGGCGCCCACAAAGACACGGCAGTAGAATGCTAAAACGCACCGCCGCCGTGCTGCTGCCGTGCCGCGCTATCCCACCGCCCGCTAGTTACTACGGGAACCTCCTGCCGGGCGGGGATGCCGGTCACCGCCGCTCTCTGCCCGGCGACGGTCTAATGAGGCGCCGCAGCAGACGACGCGAGCAGACGACGCGAGCAGACGACGCTCGGCAGCAAGCGGACAGTAACAGATACGCTTTCGGGGGCGGCCAGTGCTGCTGTTGCTGCCGGGCACTGCTCGTCGAGCCGTGAGTGAGTGAGAGGTCACACAGTATGTGTGACAGCAGTGGGATCAGAGAGAGAGAGAGAGAGTTGGTGGTCCTTGTGACAGCAGCGGCGGTGGCGTCGGTGGTGGTGGTGGGATCAGAGAGAGAGACAGAGCGAGTGGTCCTTAATGGCGCGAATAATCGCGACACGTCATTACGCCCACCCATCAAAATGTCTCTCTGTCTGACACATGTACATCCCCTGTCTGTCTCTCTCTCTGTCCAGCGTGTGTGTGTGTGTGTGTGTGTGTGTGTGTCGGGGGGGCGCGAGCGGTCAGACAAGGACAGCGCAGTAGCATCGGCGGTTAATGAAGTGAGGGAGAGAGAGAGAGAGAGAGAGAGAGAGAGAGAGAGAGAGAGAGAGGCGGGAGCGTATGAATATAGCACGCGGCGCTTTGTTATGTATCCTCGCGAGAGAGTGAGACGGGAGATGGTCGGGACGCCCTGAGACGCGGCCGAGCAGCCATGAAATGTCCAGCTTTATTACGAACCTGGCAACTACCACCGCCACCGCCGCCACCACCGCCTTGCAACAGTGTCGGTCGGTGCGTGTCAATGGGAGGGGCTCCCTGTCCCTCTCTCGCTCTCTCACACGGGGCGGGCCGCGGGTGCGACAGAGACGGCGCTACTCACCGCCGCCCCCATATCGGCTGCAGGCAACACAGCTCGGCGCGGCACGTGCATAATTCAGCATCTTTCCGAATGCATTTCTCTTCTTTGATTATGAAAAGGGGTGAGCGAGTCTGTCCGACTGTCTGTCTGTCTCTCTCTCTCTCTCTCTCTCTCTCTCTCTCTCTCTCTCTCTCTCCCCCGGAGGGGTGGGCGGGGCGCGCGCGCGCGCTGGATATTCGACGGGTTCGGCCTGCTGCAATATGCATGGCGGGGAAGGGTCTCCCGCGCTAATGGGTAACTAAGGTTGCCACGCGTCCAAATACCGTCTGCCTTCCCTGTCTCTCTCTCTCTCTCCCTCTCTCCATCTCACTCCCTCTCCCTATCCGCAGATAATGCGACACGACTGCCTGGGAGAAACAGCCGTACAACCAAGAGCGCGTCAGATATAAAAGCGCACACGGCTGCCAACCTCCCGGCACGACACGAAGGGGTTGGCGGCCCTGCCGCTGCCGGTCAGACTCGGTTATTTCGTCTGAGATGAGCCGCTGAAAGCGCACCCCCGCCTCCGCGTACGTCCGTTCGACTAGATGTAAGCCAATAACGGAGAGGAAATCTACGGCGAGAGATGACTCCAGCCGTCTCGCTCGCTCCCTAACAAAATTTCGCGTTCCTCTCTAGATTTGCTGCCGGTAATCGAACTCTGGCCAGCGCGTGGAGAGGGACAGAGAGAGAGAGAGAGAGAGAGAGAGAGAGAGAGAGAGCTCTGATTACCGACAGCCGATCTTGAGATTTCCCCCAGGCTATAGTGGATATGGGACGCCTTGGGAAGAGAGACGAGGTGGGGTTGAAGGGGATGTGGGGGGTGGGTGAGAGAGAGAGAGAGACAGCAGACGAAAAGGTAGAGAGGGAAGGGCCGTGGGGGGGGGGGGGGGGCTCGTTGTCCGATGACACCATTCCCGACTGTATGAATACAGAAGAGCCCCTCGCCATGACTTTTGCGGGCATTAATATTTAAACGTTTGCCGGGCTTTGCAACCCCTTCCTTCCCCCTCCCCTATGCCACTTTAACAGTGTGCGGTGCGGGCGCTCGCCCGGTTTTCATTGCATTCGCACGGCAACGAGAGAGAGAGAGAGAGAGAGAGAGAGAGAGAGAGAGAGGAACAGACAGACGGGGCGAGGAGTGACGTGCGAGTGAGAGAGACGGGCGCGAATGTAATGCGAGTTTTGACGCTTGTTTCGTGGCCATTTAAACGCGTGGTAGGGGGGGGGGGGGCTGGTTGGCGGGCCTGGAAATGGACTGCTGCTGGGGTACACCGTTTCTCCTCCACGCGGCAGCCCTGTGCTTACCTTTCCAGGTGTTTGACGATGTCCTCGTAGGCGGCTCTGCAGTCTTCCCAGATCCCCGTCCTGAGAGACAGAAAAAAACGGACACGCGTTTTCAATTATTACTTGTCGAACGCCAAGAAATTTTTAAAAAAATGGATGAAAAGATGGACGTTTCTTTTTTCAACGCGAGTGACAGTCCCCCGAGCCGCAAAATGGGATTTGTCTGCGAGCCAGAAAGAGTGAAGTCAGAAGAACGAAGAGGGAGGGAGAAAGAGAGACACAGAGAGTGAGACAGAGACAGCTAGGGCGCCACTAATCGGATTTATATCACCGCCGAGACAGTCGGCACGAAAGAGAAGAAGTCGAAGGCAAAAAGAAGGGAAGGGTACCCAAAGGTCCTGATCGGGTACACAGCAAAAGTGGAGCGCGAGTATTATTTTCTTTCAGCTTAATCTACCGGGGAAAAAAAATTGCGTTCGCGATGTCTCGAAGAAGACGTTCTCCACGCCGTTACTATAGAATGGCGTTCCCCAATAAGAACACGGGCGACACCCTTTCGGGCGACGACTGGCAGCTGCCGGGCGGTGCTCGGGCCTTGGGGGAGGATTTACATGCTGATGGCTCCTCGCGGGGTATTAGCGACAAGCGTTCGTATGTGTTCTGGCGGAAAACGCGGTTCTTCCTGTGGTAGAGAGAGAGAGAGAGAGAGAGAGAGAGAGAGAGAGAGAGCTCACCTGATGGCTTCCAGAGGCGCGGCGGACTGGCCTTTGAGCGCCGGGTGCGGTAGGCCGGGGTGGTAGAACTGGTGCATGGGGTGGAGGTGGGTCGGGGGCGCGTTGTAGCCGTTGGATAGCAGTGGTGACTTCTCCATGCGGTTCTCTGCAACAAAAAACGTCCAAGGTCATGCAAACAGGCTCGACAAAATAAAATAAATACCATTTTTTTTTCGGAAAGGTGTTGTAAAATCACTTTTTGACGTTTGGAATATTTGGTAATTTTTTTTTCGTGTATTTGTTTAGTATGCACGACTTGGGTGAGTCAGTCAGTCGGGATGCAGATCAAACAGATGCTGTGCCGTGTGCCTATCTCCCTCTATCTCCATCTCCCCACTATCTCTCTCACTCTCCCTTCCTCTGCTACGGCGCGCTCGCGTGTCCGATTCGAATCGCACACAAGGCGTGCAGCGGTGGCGGCACAGATAAAAAAAATATATTGATGATATTAAAATTGGAGTTTGTGTATGTTACTGCCGTCGGAGATGAACCGGGTTGATTCGTTGTTGTTGTTTTATTTTTTCACTGCAGGGTTGGCACCGCATATGGCGTGCGGTTGGTAGGAATGTGGAGTGAGATAGCGAGCAAAGCAGTGCAGAAATTAGTGCCGTAACACGGTGGCCGCACACAGTTGGCCGCCCCTGGTGTTGGGCCCTCCGCACCCTCTCGCTGTCTCTCTCTCTCTCTCTACCCCTCTCTCTCCCTCCCACGGAGCGGCCCACACCTCGCCGACCGCACACGGCCGGTGCGGTCAGCCGCGTGTGGCCGGCCGGGGGGTTGGCATCACTGCATTCCGGCCGTTGCTAACCCTTTCCGCGCTATTTCGCCGTCCACCGCCCCCCTGCCATCGAGAAACGCGCGCCCGACAAATGGGCCGTCGTTAATCCACCGCCCTCTTGTAACGGCCCGAGGTGTCGTCTTTTGTTCACCGCCGCCCTTGTTTCCCGACGCCACCCCGAACGGGCGCGCGCGCGAGCGAGCTAAAAGGCGGTGGCGCACACCCCCCGAGCAGTGTGGCCGCCACTTCCTTTATCCGAATGTGTCTGCGAATAGTACCGGTCTAACCTATAAACACAATCGATCCCCCGGGCCCCACGCTCGTTAATAAAGGGCACCCAACAAGGGCGGCAAGGTGCAAATAATTATTATTGTGGTGTTGGCAACCATTGTCGTTTTCCTGCGGGAATTAATTTCGGGCGGATAATTATTATTGGAGAGGCACGAGGCCCTGGGGGCCCTGTGGCCGCCGAGCCGCGGCGCGTTTTGTCGCTGTCGGTCGAGTGTATGAACAGGTGCTGCGTGGAATAATTTACAGCACCCCCCGATATCCTGTAGTTTACACTACAGTCGCTATAGTCCCCCTCAGAACAACCTCATCACAAATTCCCAAAACAAAACAAAAAAAAATCTGAAATATTTTTTTGGTTCCTACACCGTTTTTGATTTTACTTCATTTTCATAACTGCTTACCTCCGATGGGGCCGTTCTCGAAGGGTGCGAAGTCGCCGTTCTCGATGCGCGGCTTCTTGAGCTGCGGGTGGCCCTGCAGGGAGGCGGGCAGGTTGAGCCCCATGGGGACGCGCTTGGGCGGCCTGCCCGGACGGCTGCTGGAACAGAACGCATACACGGTACCCTCAAAGTTGTGTCACCACTTTCCTGGCCATGTTTTTTTTTTTTAATACTTTTCCAAAGGCAGAAGAAAAATATATAAATGAGAAAAAAAATTAAACTCAATACTTTTGTTTTTGTCTCGTGCGATTCTGGCCGCGCGTATAACGAAAATATAGACAAGGACAGAGAGAGCGTGCCTCGGGGACTGTTTAGCCCCAAAGAGGAGGAGGCGGCGACGGTGAGCATCAATTTTTACAATAAAGAAATGCAAAAGTGCCCGCGGCCTCGGGCGCTCCGCCCCCCCCCCCCCCCCCCCCCCCCCTTCTCTTCCCGCCCCTGCGGGCCACACCGGTGCCACCGACTCCCTCCACCACCCCCTCCTCCCACCCTTATCCACATCCCCAAGGCGAAATCAGGAATTTTTACAACAACAGGCAGAGAATCAGTCTGAGGCATCAATATTTTCGTGACATTCTTTTCCGGGGCACAGATAAAAATATAACGCAAAAAAAATAAAAAACAAAGAGAGAATGGGGCGGGTTGTTTTCAAAAAGAGTGGAAACTCAGCATGGACAAGTCAGGGAAAGACACGATAAACACGTTCGTCGAGCTCCTCGGTAGAGATGGAGAAGTGAACATTTCAGGCACAACAAAGAACGATTGATCTACTTGACTACCGATTAGCTACATACTTGCATCCAAAAACATTCTCGGTTTAAAATGACTTTAAATTCTATGTAAAAGTTAGAGCCAAGCTGCCTACCTGTCTGGGGTTCTGTGTGATGTCAAGCACCTGAAAAAGAAGAAAGGAAAAATATTGTACTCAAAGGCTTAACGTGTTCACATTGGACTCAAACACTTCCAATTTAGACAAGGTTTATCTTTGTTCCTTCTTTTATACCCAGACTCACAAGGCAACAGGGCTCTAAACTTCCATTCATATTTCGTCATTTTTTTTTTCGTTATTTTCAAGGACAGCATGTACTTGGCTAGTTGTGGTTAATTAATGACACTACATACAGTGCAAAAGAGTGTGCAAATTATCATGTATAATAACGGACGGACAGGGAGGGAAGGGAAGGCAAAAGTCCTGTTACCTGAGAGACTGGATAGAGAAGATATTCACTCTGCAGAAAGAGAACAGGGCAGACACAACGCTACAAAGTGTGTGTATACACCCAACAACGTCCTGCACGGTGTCGACTCGACGACGTGCGAGGTTCATGGAGCACTACACTATTCATCACAGGGAACGCATGGGAACCACAGGGGCATTCCTATGGGAAGCAAACGGGGCACACCAGGCGGTGTCACAAACATAAACTTGGAGTTCCAAAGGCGGGGGTCCCGCAGTGGTAACTCCTTCCTGAGTGACCTAACGCCACTCGACAAGATATCGATTCGGCTAACGACATGAGAGAGAGATGGCATGAGTTTAAGAAAACGAAGGAGAGAGAGAGAGAGACAGTGAGCGGTGCGTGTACCTGAAGAGGGAGTGGGGGGGGGGGGGAGGGGCAGGTGTGGAGATACTCATTCCCCTAATTGCTCTATTCCATGGGAACTTGTTAATGGGTGAAACCCAATACGCAGCCCGGCGGACCCATGACAAATTGAATCTCGTGCAGTCGACAGCCGATGAGAGAGAGGGCGCGGGGGCGTTCGTCCGTGACTCCCCCTTCTCTCTCTCTCTCTCTCTCTCTCTCTCTCTCTCTTTCTCTCTCTCTCTCTCTCTCTCTCTCTCTCTCTCTCTCTGACATGCTTTCCCCTGTTGAACACATCCCTTTCTTTTCGCCGCTGCCACCTTGCAATAACATATCGACCAGACACGACACACACACACACACACACACAACATTGCGAGAAGGCGGTGGGCGCGCGCGGTGCGTTGCGGGTCCCATACTACTCCACAGGAGGGAGGGAGAGAGAGAGAGAGAGAGAGAGAGAGAGAGAGAGAGAGAGAGAGACGACCTCCTCGCATAACGAATATACAGAAATGAGAAAAAAAAAAGAACGTAAAATAACAGCAGCGACCGAGAGGCAAACACAACAGCGACTCGAGCCGTCGAGATGCGAGGGTTTTCTGATTCGTCGAAATAACCGATTTATGACGAGTTAAAGCAAATAAGCAGGGCTCGGGTTCGGCCCCTTGTGCCCGTATTAGTAATGGTTCTCTCTCTCTCTCTCTCTCTCTCTCTCTCTCTCTCTCTCTCTCTCTCTCTCTCTCTCTCTCTCTCTCTCTCTCTCTCTCTCTGGTGTACAGTATAAGCAGCTGCCTCTCGCATGGAAACCTCATCGCCCCCGATCCTCATCAATGCAGAAAGACGCGAAAGGGATTAATTCAGGTGGGGAACACAACTCTTTCATGGCCGCTGAGCTCGCCACCGCGTCGCCTTGCCCATCGTAATAATAATAATAATAATATTCATAAAAATATGCGAGCGCTGCACGGAGAGAGAGAGAGAAAAGAGACGATTTGATGCTCTTCTTCCACTCTCCCTCGCACGCTTGCTCTTTCCGTGTCTTGACATTCGGTTGCATTGCCTGACGCACGATAGGCTTTGCGCACGAAAGGCGTTCTCGTTCATGTTTTCCACACATGCAGGGAGAGAGAGAGAGAGAGAGAGAGAGAGAGAGAGAGAGAGAGCGCGCCCCTCATTCAACTCTTTCGTGTTCCCCGGACGCTACTTGGTTGGCTGGCCAGGAAGGCAGGGGCTGGCAGGCCACGACGCCCAGCGTCCTACACACAATATTGTGACCGACGACCGACCTCACGCACAGTCTCTCTCTTACACACTCCCTCTGTCTCCCCCTCTCTGTCGCACCCGCGGGGGGGGGGGGGCGCCACCTGTCCCCTCGAGTGCGAGCGAGACAGGTGCGCCCGCCTCCGCCCCGGCGCGCATTCATTATGGAATGGCCACCACGCGCCTAATGAAGTGTATTATGTCGACTGGAATCGCTAATTCGCCGCCGCTCCCTCAAACTCCTTTTTTCTTTTTTTTTGTAATTGATCCGAGAGGGTTAATTAAATAAGCAGGGCGATGGTCCGCCCGTCCGTACAAGGTGTGTGGCTATCTAATATGTCACCGGGCGGGTAATCAATCAAACTGCAATATGTGTGCGCGTGTGTGTGTGTGTGTGTGTGCGTGTGTGTGTGCGCTGGGCAAAGGTCGGAGCGCGAGCGTCGGTGCGAATCATCGTGTGAATGACAAAGCGAAGGAGAGCGAGAGAGAACAAGAGGGAGTGAGATGCACTCACCGCAGCAGTGACAGCGCCTGGGAGGTAGGCAGTCCCGTGTAGCATGGCTGCACTGCGGGACTGCCTACTCCACAGGCGCCGTAGCCTGGCCGAGAGCTCATCTGGAGCCGCACAATTATTTATTTATTTTTAAAATCTTCAGAATGGTGCCGATCGCAACACGCCAGTTGTCTACTCTGCTGTGGGTTCGTTATTACAACGCAGTTCCGCCCGCCTCTCTCTCTCTCTCTCTTCGCCGGAGACCCAAACGCCGGTGTTGGCGGGCCCGCGGGGGCACGCGGGCGGCCGGGCGCGGCCGGGCGCTCGCGTGCCGCGTGCCGCGCGCCGCCCGGGCGCGTGGCTGGCGCGTGGCCGCGCGCGTGCCCCGACCCTCCCCCGGCCGGCGACACCCGCCGACTGCCGACTGACTGCCGAGCCCCAGTGCGCAGTCGGACTCGGGTCGGATTCGGCATCGCAATGGGAATGGAAGGGGAAGTGGCGGCGGGGCCGAGCCGCGCCGCCGGCGGCAGGGTGATGCAGGGAAGGTTAGGGGAGGCCCTGGCCGCCCCTCCCCCGCGGCGCCTGTACAGTCACAGACGAAACCGAGCGCGGAATACCAGTGCGAGAGAGAGAGACCCCATTTGACTGCGCTCGGCCAAACGGCTCGTCTCGTCTCACTCGCACTCGAGCGTACCTCCCCACTGAACCGCCCGTACGTTGTCAAGCAAGAACAGAGAGTTTATAACAATAAACAATTGAAAGACGGTGTGTCGTCTGCTGTCGCAGCAGGGAACGTAAATGTTTGTCGGTGAGTGTACTCCCGAGTTTACACGACTGGGTCATTCTCCGATCCTTCGCCTCATCCTCCAGTAGTATTTCACTCACGCATATCAACGCCATGGATTCCGGAAACCTCCCTTCTCTCTCTCTCTCTCTCCTCTACGCGTATCGTGTGTGTGTGTGTGTGTGTGTATGTGTGTGTGTGTGTGTGTGTGGATTAGCCAGTGTTGCTCCCGCATCTCGTGGCGCCACACAGCAGAGGCCGGGGTCTGTTTTATTGTGCTGCATTGTCTCGGAGGAGGGATGAGGGGGGCGGAGGAGGCGGCGGCGGGGGGCGATTCAATTAAACGCCGGGCGCTCGCACCCAAATAATAAGGATTGTTCCGTGTTATCCGGACAAACATTACGAGAGAGAGAGAAGGAGAATGAGCATCGCGGCGGGGGTGTGTGTGTGTGGGATAAAGCGAGATGCGGCTAGCGCGGTGTCGCGGTTTCCGCGTCGCGTGCCGTCTCCGTCACCCCCGCAGGGGCCGGCGACCCGGTGAGAGAGAGAGAGAGAGAGAGAGAGAGAGAGAGGAACAGTAATAAATCCTGCAAGGAAACAGGGGCTGCGACAACGACGTGTGCGGAGGTGGCAACCACAGCGAAGACGAGCCGGAGAACGAATAGCACACACAACAAAGGATTTAGCTGCTTTTTGATTCGTTTTCTTTTTTTTTAAGATTTTGTTCTGCGAGGGCTAAAAGTGAGAGTGAACCAGAATGAGTACGGGACAGTGAACGAGGGAGAAGGAGAAAGAGAGAGAGAGAGAGAGAGAGAGAGAGAGAGAGAGAGGGTGACGGATGCATCCCAGCTGGCCGCGTCGCTCCCTCTCTCTCTCCCTTAGGGTCCACCCTTCTCCACCCGGTCGGTGGTGGTGCCCGACGGCCGTTCTAGTTTTTACACTTGGCCCACTGCCCCTCCCATCCCCTCTTCATTCCAGCTCTTTAACCCTCCCGCCGACCCCCACCCCCGCCCTCTTCTTCCCTCTCTTTCTCTCTACCTTTCCCCTTTCTCTCTCTCTCTCTCTCTCTCTCTCTCTAGTCCAGGCCACCGCGTGCTACTGGGGTACGTCAAATGGGACGGCTGCTGGCCGATTCCGAACACACTGCTTTCGTAACGCACACTCTCTCTCTCTCTGTCGCACTCGTGGTTTCTCCATAGGCGATAGAGAGAGATTTCCGAGGAGACAGTGTTCGGATCGGTCTGCCGCGACGCATGGAGGCCGCCGCGGGAGAAGGCGAGGAGAATGCACACGTTTGTGTGCAAATATCGGCCGCGCGGGGCATTATGGGACCACCGCGACGACGACAGGGAGAGAGACAGAGAGAGAGAGAGAGGGGGTGTAAATAGGACGGAGAGCGAGAGAGACGGGGCTAGACCGGCCATTCCGTATTGGCGATCGCACGCGCGGCGGAGTCCCCCTCGAATCGAATCATTATATGGCGCCATTAGTATGCCGAAGACGCGACCGCCGCGTCCGTCAACGCCTCCTCTCTCTCTCTCTCTCTCTCTCTCTCTCTCTCTCTCTCTCTCTCTCCTCTCTCTCTCTCGCTCTCTCTCGCTCACTGTCTGTCTCTCTCTCTCCCTATCATTAGTATTATAAAAATAGCAGCACGGGCGGCCTCTTTCATGGTGATGAGTTCACATCGTACGGAATCTGAATCTCTCTCTCTCTCACTCACTCACTATGACACGCCCGCGCCGCCGCCATCTTGGCCACCGCTAAAAGTCCGGCGGCGCGGTCCGTGCGTCGCACTCCCTTCCACACACACACACACACACAGTGACTCCCTCTCTCTCTCACACACACACACGCGCGCGCGTAGGTTCGTTCATTCCCGCATAGGAAAACTACTAATTGCAAGACCAGGAACCTAATAATTATGTACTGCCTGCTGCTATATTGTGGGACACGCCGCGGTGCTCTCTCTCTCTCCCCCCCCCCTCTCTCTCTCTCTCTCTCTCTCTCTCTCTCTCTCTCTGTCTGTCTCTCTCTCTCTCTGTCTGTCTGTCTGTCTCTCTCTCTCTCTCTCTCTCCCCTTTCGCCTCGCTCTGTCTGTCTCGCTCTCTCGCTCTGCGGAGGGTGAGACGAGACGCCACCCTGGCGATTTATGCCGCTCATACACGGAAACAGCAGCAAAGCAGAGGGATTGGGTTTCGGTTCGTAGGCATTAAGTCCCACACACACACACACACACACACACACACACACACACACACACACACACACACACACAACGGAACGAAAAGCCTCAGGCCGCGCAGAGCAGAGAGAAGAAAGAAATATGCTCTCCCTTCTCCAAATAATAACAATGATACCGCCGAGACACGGCAATAATTGCAGTAGCCGAGTGACCCGGGTTCGAGCCCCGGCGCCGCGCGGCCATTTTCCCCGCCGCGCTCCTCCCCACCGCCCTCTCTATATCACTGCCCCCGGCCGTTCACTTTTCCCGCCGTGTCGTCGCCGCACCGTTTTTTCCGGCCGTAACGAGTTTCCAGGGGGCCGTGGCGCGGGCCACCGCCGCCGCCACGGCCACTTGGATTGATACCGGTTTGTCACGAACGCCGCCCCCCCCCCCCCACACACACACACACACGTGCGCGCGCGCCGTCAATGCACCGCCCTCTCTATTGTAGCGGCCATGGCGATTTGTCAATCAGAGCATCTAAAAGGCGGTGGCAGCGGCGGCGGCGGGGGTTTGGCGAGGCCCGAACTTTGAATTGGTTCCGGTGAGGCGCGTCTAGTTCAAGCACGCCACACACACGAAAAAAGGGAAAAATGCAAAACCGAGTTCAATTTGTATTTTTTTTTTAAATTAGATGTAGGCGGCGGTGAGGAGGGAGAATGGTATATAATTCAATACGAGGCGACACGTTGCGTGTGTGTTCGAGTCGGCGGCGGCTGTTCCCTCCCGACGCACTCCGAGCCCCGGCGGGGGCGACGATGCGAGAAGATGAGAGATGAGATCCGAGGAACGGGGCGACAGTCCCTACTGCCCCGGCGTGCCCCCCCCCCCCCCCCCTCCCCGTCCCGCCCCTGCCCCCGCGGTTCTGCCCGTCGCGTCGCCACTCGTTCGGTCTCGAATCCGAGATTATGAGTGTTGAGGTGGTTCTCACGATGTTGCTCGGGACCGGTTCCGGAGGGCGCTAGCCGAGGGCACCGCCTTCTGCCACGGCCGGCCGCAGCCTTCTAAAGAGCCGGCCGGCCCCGCAGCCTTTGCTGGTTGCGAAGACCGAGAAGGCGGTGGCGCTGCGCGAATCGCGCCGGAAATGTGGAACCGTGACGAAGAACGGCTGCACGAGGAGGGCGCAGAAGAAATAAAACCGCGAGCGGAAAAGTGCGCGAGATTTGAATGACGGCAGCAAGAGCAACGCGGCAGAGAATGGGGCCCATTTGAATACGCACATTGCGATCGGCGATCGGAAATGACGACGGTTACGGGCGGGGCTCTACGGCCCTGCTGTTGTCTCTCTCGCTCCCACACAGCGCGCCGCTGCACGGACACCCCCGCCACAGCACCCGACTCAATTCGTCCTCGTTTCCTGCTGCAAACTATTTTGAATTATTTTTTTCAGAATAAAACCAGCACGGCGGACCAGTGAATTAATTTTGTAAAGTTGTAAGGGGAAGCCATACGAAATTGTCATCGTCACCGGAATCGAAAATTGTGATCAGAGAGGGACAACGCGCAGACGATTTATCTGCTGCAATTTTTTTTTTCTTCGGATCAATCGCGTGGATGTGTGCGTCTCTCAGGCAACAGAAACGCGCGCGGGACTACAGCTGGGACTACAGCTGGGACTACAGCTGGGACTACAGAGAGGGTGCCTGCGGGGCCCACCCCGACAACACGCGCCCCCGATAACCGCCCTAAATGGGGGTAAAAGAGGTAAAAGATGCATTTAATAGAGTCGAGTAAACACTTTGGGGGCCGCTGCCGGCGCCCGGCCCGGCCAGACGGACAGATACATATATACTATATATATATATATATATATATATATATATATATATATATATATGTATGTGTGTGTGTAATCATGGGGTGCCAAACGTTCTCGGAATAAGCGACCCGAAAAAGTCGACGCCCACAATTAGGTGCCGAATGAGGGGGCCCTCGGCCAGGTGTCACTCCCAGGCCGCCGCCCCCGGGGGGGCCCCCGGAGGGGTCGCCGACGGCCGGGTCAGTCGGATTAATACGGCGCCCCCCGGGCCATCCAGGACCCTGTCGGACCCTCCCGGACCCCGGGCGAATTCTTTCGAGACCCGCGACAGACAAATCGAGGTGCTTAACGACATCGGGGCGTTTCCCCCCCGCCGCACTGCACTTTTGGCCCCGACTGTCCACCAACCAGCCTCGGAGGGCGCGCGCAGCGAGACTGGAGGATCTCTAGAGGCGCATAGAGAGACTAGAGGATCTCTAGAGGCGCATAGAGGGACTAGAGGATCTCTAGAGGCGCATAGAGGGACTCGAGTCGCAGTGCGACCCGTCGCACGCCGAGTACTGAGACCATTTCTATGACAAATCTAAATCACCGGCCTAATTTTCCATATTTTTTTTTAAAGAAATTATTTTACTTCCAGTCTCGCGTCGCGCGGCGGCCGCCGCGCCTTGATGAAGGATAAAACAACCTTGGCTCGCCCTCCGGAATTATAAAAGTGGCATGGTCGTCGTGTGTTTCGCCTTTCTCTTTAAAAATGCCTGCCGCGCGACGCCGGACTCGCTAAGTAAGGGAGCGACGCGGCATGAGTAAAAGCCGAGCCTAGCGCACGCAACCGCGGCGGGGGCGGCGGCGGCGGACGGAGGCGAGGGTCCGCGCCGCCCCCGCGCCACCGCCGCCGCCGCCGCCGCCCCCTTGGAAACAGCACCGCGATTGGGGCCGCGGGCCGCGGGGCCACGCGAACACAACGGGCCCCGCGCCGACGAGGCGACGCCGAAGTAATGACTCTGTTCCATCGGCGACGGACACGGGCAGCTTACATCTGTGATTTCAAACCGATAGGGCGGCAGGCAGCGAAGGCAGGGGCCACACGTACCTGGCCGTGGTGCAGTCCCGGTACAGGGTGTCGAAGTCCTTGCAGGAGAGCAGCTTGCAGCGGTTCACGCCGGGCTGGATGGCGCCGAGGCCGCGCAGTATGCGGACCTGCTCCACGTTGCAGACGAGCGGCACGATGTCGAGCCGCTTCAGCTTGGTGTAGACCGTGTGCAGCCCGCCCACCAGGTGCTTGAGGAAGAGCTCGAAGGCCTGCGGCAGGCACAGCATCGTCTCGCCGCTGATCATGAAGGCGGCCACCTTCTGGCCGCGGTACGTCACCAGCTTGCACTCGTTGGCCGTGGGGTCCGAGCTGGAGATGGGCGGCGGGCTGTTGTAGGAGCGGGGCGGGTGGCCGCCCTGGTGCGGGTGGCCGCCGGCGTGGCCCGGGTGGGAGAGGCCGCCCGGGTGGCCCGGGTGGCCGGCGGCGTGGCCCTGGTGGCCGTGCTGGTGCGCCTGGGCCTGCGCCTGGGCCTGCGCCGCGGCCATGAACTCGAGCGGCGACGCGTGTCCGGCGTGCTGCACCAGGGAGTTGAACAACCCCAGGCCGGGCGGGCCCAGGTGCATGCGCGGGTGCATCATGGCGGACTGCATGGGCGGGCTGAGCTGCGCGGACGAGGGCAGGTGGCCGAGGTGCTGGCGGCCCAGGGCGGACGCGTCGAAGCCGCCGGCGTGCAGGGGCTGCTGGTGCTGCGGGCTGGGCGAGCGCTGCGGGTACAGATCCTGCTCGGACCGCGGGCCCCCGCCGCCGGCCGGCGACAGCGACCCCGGCGCCTTGGTGGAGGCCGACTGGCCCTCGCTGGCCGTCGGCGGCCTCGGGGACCCCGCGTTGGACGCCGACGACCCGTTGCTGTTGTCGTGGTTCAGCGAGCAGTCCATGACCATCTCCGTTACCATCGTGTCTCACACAGCGTCACACACACACACGCACGCACACACGGACACGGGCTGGGCGGCGACACTCACAGCAGCGTCATCTTCCCCCGTCGATGTCGGGCTGCGGTCTTGTGTACGCGGCGGTCACAATGTATTCACACACGCGCGCACGCACGCACGCACACGGGGGAGGGGTTGGCGCGGGGCCTCACAGACGCGGCAGTGCGACAGCAAGCCGGGTGCACCGGGAGCCCAGCGCGCACAACCTGCACTGCGAGGACGACGGAGGACGACTGAGAGCTCCTGGCAATGCTATCCTTCTCCTCCTCCCCTCCCCACACCGGCGGCGCGGCCGAGCCGAGCCGAGCGCAGCCGAGCGCAGCCGCGGCGGCCGCGGGCGGCCGAGCCGAGCCGGGGCCCCGAGTCCTCCACGGCGGCCAGGAGGAGGAGCGACAGAGTGTGTGCGACAGAGAGGGAAGAAGCCCGTGAAGACGGCACGGGCAAACGGATGCCGTGAGCGCAGCGGTGGGGGAGCGAGCGAGACAGAGACAGCGCCGGGAGAGAGAGAGAGTGAGAGAGCGGAGGGGAAATGAAACAGAAAAATAAGTTTGATGCACAAGATCGCGTTATTGAGGTGTGTTGGCCGTGCCTAGGCTAGGCCCACGGAAAGGGAGGGGGCGGAGGGGGAGGGGGGCGGAGGGGGCGGCCGCGGTGGTGGGGGGCGGTGGGAGGGGTAACGCCGCGGGGGGCGGGGCCTCGCCTGCCATTGGTCGCCGCCGACCCTGCGCAGCGGCGACAACCCGGCCTCTCTCTCTCTCTCTCTCTCTCTCTCTCTCTCTCTCTTTCGCGCCGCGTTTACGTCCGTCCGCACACGGCGGCCCTTCGCCGCCCTTTTCTTCCCGTCTCTCTCTCTCTCTATCTCCTCTTCCTTTCCCCCGGCCGCGGCGCACAGCTTGGTGGCGACGGGCGGCGACGCGGGGCCCCAACCATTCCCGATGCTCTTTAAAGCTGTTCCGGCGTTTCCTTTCGAGAGGACTTTGCGCCCAGAGTTGGTGCGCGCATGCGCGTGCGTGTGTGCGTGCGTGTGTGTGTGCGTGGGTAATACCTTGGCGCAGCTCGGGACAGCGGCGCAAGGGCCTGAAACTGCCGCTGGAACTGCCAACTTCGAGTCTAACTTCAAACTTGCCCCCCCCCCCCCCGGCCATCTCCCAGGAGGGGGGTTCGGGGGGGGGGGGCGTCGTGGGCACAGCAGGTCCCTAACCCCCCCCCCCCCCCCCCATCTCCTCTCACAAACCCCTGCTCCGAATCACCGCAAGACGCCCCGAATAGGGTACTCGGCGCGGCAAAACGGAAGTCAAGAGTTTCGGTCCGTCTGCACGAGAGCGGACCGGGAGCAGCTATGGCAGTTTCGTGGGGGGCCGTAACTGTTGGGAGATGCTTTCAGTCTCTGTAGCCGCGCCGTGACGCGCGAGGCCGTCCGTGTACACCGCGCTTTGTCACACCTTATGGAACGTGCCGCGAGAGGGAGGGAGATAAATCATACCGAGGTAACGGCACGAGAACAGCCTCCGATGAAATTTATATGAAAATTTTGAAACTGAGTAAAAATTGACAAGACACTAGATATAAATTCCACCGAAGTTTCCGAAAGTTGGGCCGTAATTTCAGATTTGTTCAAAACTTGCAAAATTTATGTCGTTGTCTTTTTCAAAGATATTCGCAAAATTTGGCGAAATTTTGAATAACAACACCGAAAATGACACCTGTTTCACCCTCTCGGTGCGCAGGTGTTTGTTGGCGGACCCCCCGCGGACTCCGCGGCCGGGGGGGGGGGGGGCTACTGTTTTACAGGGCGCGCGATGCGGTGGCTCAATCCCAAACGACGGCTGCTCACACGGCCGCGGCCCCGCTGCCCCCCGCAGGGCCCCCGCTGCCCCCCCGCAGGGCCCCCGCTGCCCCCCTGCGGCGCTGACGATATCAAAGAGATGGCGAAGATCCTCCCCCGCGCCCGCACCCTTGGCGCGGCTCCAAGGAGCTCCTGTCCGGGGGGAGGAGGGGAGGGGGGCGTTTCCCGTGTCGTGGAGTGCTGCCGCTTGGGTCAGCTCGAGAGCGCGGCCGCCCGCCGGGCCATAAGCTGCCATAGGCACCCGGCGCGGCGGCTCCGAACACCACCGCCGCTGTCTCTCTCGCGCACCTGCGGCGGGCCGCACGCGTGCGACAGAGACAGAGCTGCAGCTGTCGGAGGCGGCCCGCGGGGCTCGGAGACGGACCGGCGACGTCCGACGGCGCGCGTCCCGGTCGCCGACGTGGCCGTCGTCACAACCGCGCCGGCTCCCCGACAGTCCCGGTCGATGGCGAACCCGGAAAACCGGAAGTGCCGCCCTCGGCCTGCTCCGGTTCCGTCTGTGGCTACTTCCGGTCTGGTCCACACGGCGAGGAGCCGGAGCGCCTGTCAGCGCCGGGGACGGCAACCCGCGCGGCTCGCGTGCGGGCACAGGCCGGCGTGGCCTACCAGCGCCCGCACTCCCCCCGTGACCGACAATTTTTATTCATTGAAGACGCGGGTCAGTTCCCAAAGTCTCATCCGAAATGGTTGACAACCAAGGGTCGTTTCGGTTCGCAGGACCGCGTGTGCCCACGGGTCCGGCGCCAGGCGGTGTCAGCGGGCTCGGCCGGGCCCAGAGTGAGGGCGAGGACGGGGTAGTCAGCGCCACCTGGCGGCCGCAACGCGAACCACCACCGACCAGTTCCCCCGGTCCTCTGCAGGCGGCAGCACCAGGCGGCCGACACGGCTTCCGCGCCGTTCCCGCGTTGATTTGAACGTGTGCGAGAAGTGGGGTGGGGAGTGAAAGAGTGGAAGGAAATGTACGAGATTCATTGTAGGGTTTGGTTTTTATTTCTCATGAGAGCATTTTCAAAACCGAACAAGCCCATTCACACGCCCTAGAGTAAATAAGAGGACTATAAAACAAAATAAATTAAAATTTAAAGAACAATTTTTTTTTTCTAGATACAATGCTACTGCTTCCTGAGAAGGGAATTATGGTAATTCAGAAAATGTAGAAAAAATAACTCACGTCCGACTACATAAATGCGCTAAGATAATGGTCAAAACCTGAGATAGTTGGACAGACAAAAGTATACTGTAGTATCACACAGCAGTCGTGGAATTGCGATATTATCATTTTCTTATGAGAAGACACGCGTTTTTATCTAAATTTATGTTTTCAATCACTCTAACAGTGGTGTAAGGTCACCCAGTTTCCCAATGTAATAGTCTGGCACAAGCTTTTTCAGTTCCTCATCAGATGACTCTTTCCATGACTTAATTTCTTCCAGTGTGGACACTCCACTAAGGACCAGCAAAGTCTTGAAGCCACATCGTTTTCCCAAGAGAATGTCAGTGTTACATCTGTAAATTTTAAGAAGATTAAAGTTTGATCCCTTGCAACATAAAAACAGTGACCAAAAAAACTCGACTTTTACCTGTCCCCAATCATAATGGTCCTTGATGGATCAATTTTGTGTGTCTTCACAAGGAATTCACTGATATAAGAGTGAGGCTTCCCTACCACAAATGCATCTCGTCCTCCACAAGTTTCTACAGCACGAACTATGCTCCCGGTGCCTAGAGGTAAAAAAATTTATAACACAGATTAACCAGAGTCAAAGTACAAAAATCACACCTTATTAGGTTACAATGAAATCAATTTACCTGGAATAATCAAATCTGTGTTCATGGGGAACTGTTCATCAGTATTCGTAGCAACAAAAATGCAGTCTTTGCGAGCAAGATAGCTCGCCGCTTTCAGCATTTTGGGGTAGCTGAAATGTTCATCAAATCCTACAACAACTGCTTTCACCTCAGGGTCCAATTTCTGACTAATAAGTTGAGGAAGTGAAGCCGGCATTGGATCAGGCTGAAAATAAATGTGTTTTCATTACTGTTTCAGTTAGTACCAGTAAGAGTTTAAAATAAAATACTGTTTCCCTGAAACTCACTCCAATGTCTGTATGCTTTATTCCAGCCATGTCCATTTCTTGAGTGATACCAGTTGAGCCAACCACATATACTTTGTCTTTGAACCCTTGATCTTGAAGATATTTGGCAGCAAGATAAGCAGTGCTTACAACTTCCTCCTGGAGAGAGGGGAAAGAAACAGTAGAGGTGTTACAGATGAGCAGCACAATCAGAGCATTATTCATAAGTACACAGAACTTTGGCAAATAATATCCTAGAACCAAACACCATGCATTAGTGTGAGAACATGTAGTAACAAAATTAATTGTGTTGTTGCATCACATGCAAGAAACAGCTCCTTTCTATGTACAGACAACCAGAAGGTTGTCAGTAAAATCAAGCACAGAAGCACATGTACTGTAAAGAAAAATCACTACACACAAAAAAAAAAAGGATAAGTGCATTGAGAACAAAACAAAAGAAAAAAGGACAAAATTAAAATTTAAGAACAAACCATATCTCTCAGCTAGCTACAGGCACATGTTAAACATTCAAATACGTAAACAAGAACAGCATTTAAAATCAATATGATAATACTGTCTTTGATTATTTACAAAAGCCACACAACTGAACAACAGTTTAAACCTACTTTATTCGAATTAAACCCCATATCCTGGGATTTTTTGAACAACTCTTCTCGAGTCTTGGTGCTGTTGTTGGTGACATAAAATATTTTCTTTCCTATCTCCTTCAGTCTGTTAATAGCCTGTGGTGACCCTGAGATGGTTTCTGCCCAGATCCATAACACACCTGTAGGAAATTTATTGGAGACAAACTCAGACAATTGCCCTGACAAAATAATATTCTATGACATGTATCACAGCTCTGATTGAAAAACAGAATAGCAAAAAAGAAACCAAAAAAACTGAGAGCCAAACCACCAAAGCCCCACCTTCTCTGTTAATCTTATACTTTACACGTTCTTTTGAAAGTCATTCATCAAGGTTGGACTCATGCAACACAACACAAAACATTGAAGTGCACCTTTCCCCACCAAAATAGTATTTCGCAAACCCCAAAGTATCAGCACCAAAGAGCCGTCAGAAAGCATAATTATGTCCAAGCTCAAACTTTTGATATTTGATTAGAGAACCTATCCAATCTGAAATGATTTGAAACATACTTTGGAAGCGTTGAACCCCATAGAGTCGATTTTAGAAACAAGTTCCTTCTGAGTCTTGGTGCTGTTATTGGTGACATAGAAGATTCTTTTTCCTGATTTCTTGAGAGTATTGATTGCATTTGGAGACCCTTGGATTATTGTATTTCCTAGCCACAAAACACCTGGCCAACCAAATACAACAACAATCAAATCAAAGGATCATCAAAAGAATCTGACATACACAAACCAAGTACAGCTTTAGGCCCTGCTAATCAGAGTCTCCGATTACAAAGGAGTACTTGTGATCAGAAATTAGTGCAAACCTGAAGGTAAAATATGAAAATAAACAGAGCATTCTGTATTAAAAAAAAAAAAAGGATACCCACCATCACAGTCTGTTAGAACTGTATCAAAAGAACTCAAAAACTCCTTAAACTCCTCGGGCTTCAGGTCAGATAAATTTACAGCAGCCATGGTAGATGAATGAAAATCTGAAAGAAGAGTTGACATCAGTCAGGAAATAGTTAAAGAAACCATTCAAGGCAGAACAGAAGAATTACAAGGTATTCTTATCAGCACTTGGAAACTATTGGTTGCATCATACCACTATATACTTAAGGCTACACTGAAGAAATATTGAGCATAAGAAAAAAATAAAAGTCAGAAGCCCTTTTTAAAATTAAACTACTTTAAGTGGCTGCTATTCGAGGAGAGACTATTAAATAATTAATCAAATTGAGAAAATGGAATGCAGTTAAGCATTCAGGAGAGCCAAAATCATAAGAGCAGTAGCTTAAATACTACTTCATGACTCTTACATGACACACGATGTAGACTACAAAATTTGACAATTCAAATTCAGTGAAAAGCCCGATGAAAGAATTTCGAACACCCAACACATTGAAGTTTTAAAAATCAAAAATTTCAAGAGTGAAAATTTCAGGTGACAGACCACAAACCTGGACTCTACAAAAAAGACACACGCGAAATAACAAAATGTTTCTACCGACTGAGAAAACTCAATTACAGGTCAGAGACTGTCTTACTCGGAACGTCAACCTGGGGAATTTGTCGATTTCGACCTTGGTGCTGTGCTGGGTTAGGAGGGCCAGGGGTGTTAGAGGGATCTGTGGCTGGCAAGCAGGCAACCCCTCCCCCTTCTCCCCTTGCTTGCCCTTGCGAAGGAAATGCGAGACGGGTCCTGTGCGAGGCTAGAAAGCAGACGTTTCGGCTATCCCATCGAGGTATTTTTCCTTCGGTCGAGCTGAGTTTGAGGGGTTCTAGTGCAGTTTCGCAAATTCTCGCAGTAAATACTCACGTTAGAGTATTTTTAATAAAAAAAAAACGAAGGGAACCCTGGTCGGCCCAAAGGGTGCGGGGGCGGGGGTGGAAGTTAGAGACCCCTCAGCGAGGAGTGCTGACTCTCCCCACCACAGTGCACGAACCTTTTTCAAATGTGCGACAAAAATTGTACATTTCTCGCTACTCACAAAGGCGAGAAAAATCAGCGACCAGTCCTAATGCATCGAAAACCTATCTCCACCCCCGCGTGACTGTTACGTGCGGGTAGTGCCACGAGCATCCGAGTAATCGACTCTCGACTGTCGATGCTGCACCCGTGTTGTGTCACCCTCCCTTTAGTAGCCCTAGGGCGGCGCGGCGGCGTGTCGGCGACAGGTACAGGATCGCCGGATCTCCCCGGGTCTCGCGAGCGGATCTGAAGTCCAGGATTCGCCTCAGCTCCGAACGCTCCGTTCCAGCGGAGCCCTACGTGGTCCAGGGCGCGAGCGGGGCTTCCGAGACGCCCCTGGGAGGCTGGGAGAGGCGTTCGCAGCGGCCAGCGGCCTGGCGCCTACCCCCGTCTTCTGGCGCCACCCCACCATTGCTTGTTTACGGACGCGCGGCGACGGAGGGGGTCTGGTGTTTGTCCCGGTGCTGAGCCGGTAGCCGGTCAGGCGTACGTCCACGTCCGTACCGGGGGGCCCCGCGCTCCGCCCCGGCCCTCACCATGCAGGGCACCATCGTCGAGAACCTGAGCGGCAGGAAGCTGTCGGTGCTGGTCGCGCTGCTGCTGCTGGCCCAGGTAGCCTGCTTCCTGATCGGCGGCCTCATCGCCCCCACGCCGTCCAGCGCCTACAACGTCCTGGGCACCAACTGCGTGGACACGGGCAACAACACCCCCAGGTGGTTCTACACCAGGGGCCACGGGGCGTGCCGGAACCTGGAGCTCTCCGACTACAAGGACCAGGACTCGAAGCTCGAGATGGCCAACAAGGTTGTGTTTGTCTTCCAAATTCCTGTTCCGAGGGAAAATGTGGTACTTGACTATTCACGCTGGCAGCAGAATCTGATTGGAGTTCTGCAGTTTGACGTGGCTTACCACGCTGAAAATGAAATGGACTCGCGAACCATCATTACTATTGATGCAAAGCTGGGTTACCGCAACAAAGGTGATCCTGATGATGCGTGGAAGCCGTATGCATCTGCCTTGGAAGAGCGCTCACTCGATTGTGTCATTGACAACAGGAAAACTGATTATTATTACAACTGCTCTATTGTGCCTCTTTTCGAGCTGGGGTCCCTTCATCATGACTTTTACCTTCTGAATATTCGCCTTCCTGTTGACCACTTTAAGCACATGAATGAAAAGCTTGGCCAGCTTGAGAACATGTGGTTAATAACAATTAATCAGAATGGTGGCTTCACCAAAGTGTGGGTTTCACTGAAGACTGTATTTTTCCCGTTCATCGTTGGCATCATGATATGGTTCTGGAAGCGTGTTCATCAGCTTGCAAGGCCACCTGCATTGTTGGAGTACATGCTTATCTTCCTCGGAGGTGCTCTTACCTTGTTAAATGCTCCTTTGGAATATCTGACATTGTATTTTGACATGCCGTTCATGCTGCTGTTGGGCGACATCAAGCAGGGAATCTTCTACTCTGCCCTCTTGTCGTTTTGGCTCGTGTTTGCCGGTGAGCACATGATGGTGCAGGAAGACAACCGCCATAATCACCTGCGAGTTTACTGGAAGCATTTGAGTGCTGTTGGTGTTGGTTGCCTGTCGCTGTTCATTTTTGACATGTGTGAGCGTGGAATCCAGCTTCGAAACCCTTTCTATTCAATTTGGGTCACAGACATTGGCACCAACCTTGCACTCACTTTCATTATCCTTGCTGGCATTTCTGCAGGTGTCTACTTTCTATTTTTGTCCTACATGATCTGGAAGGTAAAATATTCTTTGTTAACCTTATGAGCTGCGTACAGCTCGCGTCAGTTTTGCTAATCTTTTGTATTTTTCTTTGCTCTAGGTCTTCCAGAATATCAGTGCCAAGCGATCTGTTCTACCTGGGATGTCTTCAGTACGACGCCTGCATTATGAAGGAGTCATTTATCGCTTCAAATTCCTCATGCTTGCCACGCTTCTTTGTGCTGCCATGACAGTTGTTGGTTTCATACTGGGTCAGGTTGCTGAGGGCCGATGGAAGTGGGATGAATCTCTTGAAATTGAGTACACCTCTGCCTTCTTTACTGGAGTTTATGGCATGTGGAACATTTACATTTTTGCTCTATTGTGCCTCTATGCACCATCTCACAAAAAGTGGCCTGTCGAATCAGAGTCTCACAGCAATAGTGTGAGTGAAGAGATTGAATTCAGTCGCTTACCAACTGAGCCGTCTGAAATTTCATCTCTTGCCTCATTTGCTCGCAAAGCAGCTTTGGACTAATTTGCTTTTTTATGCATTGTTTTTATTTATTTTGCCATGATACAGATTATTGTATGAGTTTTATTGTGATTTTAAGTCTGACTCCTTACTAGTATTTTATTTGTAATGGATGTTACCAACCATTTAAATATTGAAATTCCAGTGTTAGGTTCTTTTTCCTACAGGTTTATTCCTATGTTACGCTTTATACTAACTATTTATAGCTATCTTAAACTGTCTTAATGATCTCTTGTTTGTACTTAATCAATTTTACTCGCTGATACATGTAGGGTGATTCGTACAGCCCAATTTCATATGCGTGTGCTGTATTTATGTTACTCATCAGTCCTTTTTGTGGCATCATTGGTTTCATGTGATCTTAGTTGGCATTTTGATTTGTGAGCAAGTATGAGGTGTCGCTATTGATGTCAACTTTTGTTTAAATACCATTTTTTCATGTATCCATTTTTAAAATAATTCTTGATCTTGCCTACTAACATGACAATGTCTTTTAGATTCAGTCATTTTATTAGCGTCTACTTATAAGCTGTCTACTATGAATTCTGTACCTGATGTACTCACCCCCAAATGTAGTTCTCATGTTAATTAAGTCTTGATTTGGGTAGTGTCCATACTGCTGACATTTTATCTATACATCACATCAAAGTAATTTCTCTGGTTATGAGTAGGATTTGTCTAACAACTCCAGTTTTTGATTAGTCATATCAGTTTTATAGTTACTACTATGGTATAATATTTTAACTTAACAATGCAGTGATATGTTGAATGTATTGGACTTGAGACTTTTGTGAGGGCTTATTCCTTGCAAGCCTAGTGTGTATTATCCTTTTTATACTTCTATTGTGACAATGTATTCCATTTTTTGTAGACAATCTGAGCATTTCAACATTTCTTACGATTCCTTTTGCTCTAACTTTAGTAGCCAAGATATTTAGTAAGATTATGATGACTAAAGAGCTGTTGTTCTTGCTAACAATCCAGTATTGTCCGGTGATGTTTCTCCTTGCCATAATAAAGTAGTAATAGTGAGAAGTTACCACTGCATTTTATTCTGTCCCTGTCGCATCTGAGTTCAGGATAATTCAGGAACAGTATTGAGGAAATATGAACTGCTTTTTATCACTGATTTAATAGGGCAACAATGATTTTTAAAACATAACATTAGATGGCGGGCAAGCTTCTGAAACAGGGTAAATTGGAGCAGGGTTACTTTTTAACATGGTTCAAATTCATTCTACGGGCCAATCTCTTATCGGGAGACACCCAAACTGCACTGGAACGGCGGCTAAGAATTCGTTTATCAATTGAAGTAAAGATTTTGGCAAGATCAGGTGTTGTCTTCTTGCTTCCAAAAAAGGCAAAAGTTTGTAGATGTGAGATGTAATACTGATCACACAAAACCTGACGGCGTCCTGCAGCTGCAAGAGAAAACCTGTTAACTCAACCGTAGTTCTACTGAACATCAATCAATACTGTAGTCATCCATACCTTGGGCCCACGGGGGAACAACCTTCTTAGGTTTTGATTCATCATCACTAGACTCATCTGACTGAACATCATCTAATCCATAATCGTCTGCACCCTTTGACGGCAAAGGTGGGCGATCCTCAGGATCTAAAGTGATGTCATAGGCACTGGCATCGTACATAAGCTTACTTGGCACATCAGCCTAAAAGTAATAAATTAGATTCTGGAAACCAAACAAACCTCATTCCTGCTAATCATAGATAGTATGCAACATACCTTCAATACTGGTAGGCATTTACTTGGGGCCGTTTGGGGCACAGTGCCTTGCTTCACTGTATCAGTTGTTGAAGCACTATTAAAGAAAGTAAAGGAAATGAGTAGTACCTGCGTGGCATGACACAAAGTAATTATTCCATTCATAAAGCTCTGTTACTTACAGGTGAGAAAACCCTTGATCGGTCACTTTCTGCATAAAACTATCTTTGAAACTGGTCTCCTGCATTACCTTCCCATTCATCTGAAAGTCATAATTTATGAATCTCATGCACCAATGTTTCAAAATGAGAAATTTTCATTAATTTACCTCTTTTTTATTCACAGCAGTGGCAGCTCCTTTCTTCTTCTGCTCTTCCAATTCACGTGAATGTTTGGCCTCCAGGGCCACCTGCTGACGATTTTTCAAAGCATGTGTGTCGTTTTTCTTTCCTTGGGTCCTGAAGTCAAAAAAGAGCTTAGGGCTTCTGCCTAGCTTAAAGTAGTTGGTACTAAAATTTTTACTTACTTCTTTTCATTGATTGATTTCGGACCACAAATTTTTAGAGTGTTTGATACCAAGGCCTGGAAGCGATCCTCATTGCTCTTTAGAGAGAAAAGAAAAAGGGAAAAAATATTATAAATGAGAGATAAGCTATTAACAGACCACAAGGTTAGAAGAGCATAACATGTGATACAAGGGTGCTGAGCAAAAACATACTAATGGTTTCCTAATGATGGCAGCAGTTTTCTTTTTAGCAAGAGAGTCAGCCTGAGAAAAAAAACAATCCCTTAAATTTCTAGAAGGAAAAAAATTTTTTTAAAACATACCTCAAAGGCTATTGCTCACCTGAATGGCACTGTGGTAAATGGCGTGCCTGGAAGCACTCTTGCTCACAGCATTTCCCCAGGGAACCCGTGCAGGTGAACTCTCACACTGAGATATAGAGCGGTAATGTCCAAGATGAACAGGCTTTGAACATTTAGAAACCTGGAAAAGCCAGAAGTAGTTAGAATAGGAAAATTGTGGAATAGCCCTGAAATTTTATGTATGGATGAAGCAGTAATGAGCAAGAGAGAATACGAACTCGATCATGAGGTTTTTGGCACCAAACTTTGCCTGGATTACATTCGATGCCAGCTGTTTTGTTAACAGCAATCATTTTTGCACGTGTCAATGACTTTCGGGCAGCTTTCATTGTAGCTTTCACAAACTAGAAGCAAAGAACAAAACTGTAGAGGCAACAGAATAACTAAACGTTGATAGAAAATAAGTTTATGGCATTTCCTGGAACATTTTTAGGAGCAGTATTAAAAACTCATTTTGGCTTCAGAATTAGATGGAACAGATGTTTCAAAACAAGTAGATGTATCTGAGGAAAAATTTGCACGAACACTTTCATTGGTTGATTTTATGACAAAGGTACCACTCACTCCAATGTTCTCCTTAGGACCCGATTCCTTGACATAGGTACTGATTGCTCCAATGCTCTCCTTAGGACCCGATTCCTTGACATAGGTACTGTTTGCTCCAATGCTCTCCTTGGGAACCGATTCCTTGACATAGGTGCTGTTTGCTCCAATGCTCTCCTTGGGAACCGATTCCTTGACATAAGTACTGTTTGCTCCAATGCTCTCCTTGGGAACCGATTCCTTGACATAGGTGCTGTTTGCTCCAATGCTCTCCTTGGGAACCGATTCCTTGACATAAGTACTGTTTGCTCCAATGCTCTCCTTGGGAACCGATTCCTTGACATAAGTGCTGTTTGCTCCAATGCTCTCCTTGGGAACCGGTTCCTTGACATAAGTGCTGTTTGCTCCAATGCTCTCCTTGGGAACTGATTCCTTGACATAGGTGCTGTTTGCTCCAATGCTCTCCTTGCAACCTGATAGTAGACTGATACCACCCTTGGATGCAGTGGGAGTTTCCTCCACACAGTTGGTTTTATTTCCTGTGCCCTGCAAAATTAACACGAGTCAAGCACTGTTCATCCCGCAGATTCAGAGAACATAGCATTTTGGGTCTCACCTTGAAAGTGGCTGAAACTTTCTTAGCATTTCGTGGAGTTTCCAACATCTCAGGAAAAGCATCATCTTCACTACATACACTGCTGTTCTTTGATGTATGAGGATTTTCAGAGAGTGACTGGGAATGGTTGAAACTCTCACCATGTGCTTTCTTAATGCGTTTGGATGATCTGGTGGAAGATCTTGAGGATGGCTTGACATTATTCAATGGTACTGGAAACCAGAGAAAAAAGGAAATATTTTTTGTGCAAATCTAGTATTAAAATTTAAGCTAACTCCAGAGCTACCCAACGTGAGTACGAGATGGACAAAACAATTACCCGTCGGAATTTTAAACAACAGCTCATTATCTTCAAACACCTCCGGCTCCTCCACTTCAACCTAAAATGAAATCACAAGAATGTGGACGAGACAGGATACGAGTGAAAAAATGTAGACCTACGGGTGAGTACCTTAATCTTCCTAGAGCGCAGTGTCCTACGAGACTCACTGTCAACTGGACACGAGATGTTGACGGTCGATGTGACTTGAGATTCTGACGCTCCTTCATCATCTTCATGCATCGAACTCAACTGCCGAGCTAAACGCACAGAAACAAACGTCAACACGCACGACGCCGCACGTAAGGACAGAACAACATTGCCCGCACAAACCTCGAACACGGGGGGCAGCCGTGACCTTCTTGGGGGTTTTCGGAAACAGGAAAGGGGCGTTTGAAGTGTCGCCAGTGCGGATCAGCTCCCGCACGCCGTCGGCCCATGCTTTGGTCCTCTGTGCCGGACAGAAACAAGTCAGGTCAGGAACCACGGCCGCCTGGCCGCCCTCGCCCCCCGCAGTTCGACACCCACCTGCCAATCCTCCTCTTGAGCCTCGACGGCGCTCTTGCACTGCGCTCTCAGCTGCCGCACGTAGTCCGCCAGGTGCTCCTGCGACAGCGGCATGGCTGCGGTCGACTGACAGCTGCTGACAGCCCGCCCTCACGCCGTGTGGATACGACACACACCTGCTGAGCCGAACGAGACGGTCGGCGCAGGCGGTTGGGGGCCGCTTCCGAACGGGGTGTTTTGGCGAAAGGTTACGAAAGGTGACTGGGGTCTCTCGAACGCAGCTCCGGTACCTACTGGACGCTGCCGGAGCGGACTGGGCGGGGTACGCCTTGCGGGAGGGGAAGGGGCGTGGCACGGGGGAAGGCCGGCGGTAGCCGAACTGGTCTGAGCTGATCAACTTGTGAACTTGCCAAAGAAATTGCACCACATTCAACCTTGCTTAAGTGTTTTAATAACATGAACCAAACATGAACAACAGATCACAAAGATGAGAGGACCTCCCTACAGCATCCCATTTTTTAAAAAAAAATTACAATTATAAAAAATAAAATTTACATTAACACTAGTTCTGTTTTAAGTTTATCTTTATAACATGTGACTTTTTGACAACTCTTGACTTCTCAGGGCGTTGGACAGAGCTCTGCTGACAAAGGTTTTGGAAAGCATTTGTTAGGTCCGAAGTTTGCACAGGACACTCCACAGTCTTCATGAAAGCATCTAGTGTGTCCTCCTCTTCCTCTTGAGCCTTTCGTCTCTCGGCGAGAGAAGGGGGTGGAGGAAGGCCATTAGTTCCGGGGCCCAGGTCGGGCGGAGCATCAGCTATTCCTGGATCCTCTCCCATCTCCTCATCCTCTGGGGCATCGGCATCAAAGTACTTCTCTTCTTCGTCCCTCTCTCGTACCTCAATGCAGTCATAGTCTGGATTACAGTCCACTTGACTGGATAATGACGAAAGACAGATCCACAGTCAGCAAGGATAAATAAGACAAAGATTAGAAATTTTTAAAAATTGCACAAGGAACTTACCTGTAGTCAAAGTCTTCATCATTGCCGTCCAGGAAACTTTTGTACATAGTGGATACAAATTCATGCATCAGCAACACCCGTTCCTCATCTGGAATTTCATCTGCAGCATCCATCAGCTCAGAATTAGTTCTTTTCCTCTGTTTTTTCCTCTTAATTTTTCTTCTGTCAATTAATTTTGTCACATCTTCAGGGGTTTCACCCCATGTTCCACGTTCATCCCAGCTTTTCTTATCAGCCATCTCCTCTTCATTTTCATCGCTACTAACTGAAGAGTCCCACTGAGCACCAACCTCCTCCTCCTCTTGCTTATTCTTTAACTCCTTTGTTTCATCTCTTGCAATTTTCATCAGCATTAGGTTGACAAAGCTGAATAAATAAATGGCATCGTTTAGTGATAATGTTACCATCAGACCAAAAGTGTGAAGGTTTAAATATTTACTGCAACTTACGAAATATTTTCAAGATCTGGAGTTTCCCGTTCTTTGCGCTCTTCTTCTGTTAAATACTGTCCCACTAGCTGTTCATAAAGGTAAGGATTTCTTTGGCGCATTTCATCCTCTGAGAAATAGGAGTTTCCAGCAGCCAGCATTTTCTGGAGAGCATCATACCTTCGATTTTTTACATCCACCTTAGGGCAAGAGAGGAAGAGTATTAAAAAATTGTATTACCAAGCACATCAAAGCCTTGGTAGCAACGATACTTACATCATGAGTCGCTTTACAGTAAAATCGCTTGAGACCCTTCAAATGGTAATTAATCTCATATGACTCTCTCCGTAACATAGGAGCATCCCCACTGAAATATTTCAAATGGTCTTCTCGTAGACACTGTCCAAAGCGACTAAGGAATCTAGCCGGGCTATGGTCCAAAAGGTCCTCCGCAATTTTCCTCTTCTGCTCCTCGGGCAGCTCGGGGTCGCCCTTCTGCTGACTCTTGAAATGAGCTCTGTCATTGGTGCAGAGGAAATCCAATAAATCAGACCGCAGCTTGTTCAACGGCAGTCCTGATTTTGAAACGGGGGTGGAAGGTCCAGGTCCAGGTTCGGCCTCGGCAGCCTCCACCAGCTCGACGTGTTCTATGTCCATGGTGACCCCGT
Organism: Megalurothrips usitatus; assembly: GCA_026979955.1. Lineage (NCBI taxonomy): Eukaryota > Metazoa > Arthropoda > Insecta > Thysanoptera > Thripidae > Megalurothrips > Megalurothrips usitatus. The sequence continues at coordinate 4,658,974 of CM049607.1, forward strand.
GCGCTTCCCCGTCTCCGGCGAGGCAAGGCATCAGATCAGGCGCGTTCGGTCCGGAATCCTGGTGGTCCAGGTCTGACAGTTACAGGTTAACGGTGCCTTGGATCCACGGTTTCGCATGTGTCGTTCTTCAGAGAAAAACGACAGGTCACAGGAAAAAAGGACCCAAACAAAACGAAGGATAATCTTAGACGAGAGCAAGGACTTGCGAAATATTAAATCGCCTTTCACTTCTACCCAAGCAAGAAAATTTGTTTTTCTTTCAGCTTTCAGCAATGTTTACAGTCGTCTGCGAATAGTTACTTCTGCGCGATGTCGATTCTCTTCTGCTTGTTGTTCTGCTACGAACGGCGCTGTGAAGAAGGCGGTGCACAATGATTAATAAAAACAACAAGGGAGAGTGACTTGTTTTGCTCTGGATAGATCCGTCTTAAAACTGCGAAAATGACTTCCATCGCGAGCATACCGCGTAAACTGCCCCTCCTCCTAGTCACTGAGGATGTCCTTCTGCCCGGGTCCTCGATCAGAGTGTCTGTTACCTCTTCCGCGAAGTAAGTCACCCACAAATCGGCCTTTCTGTCTGTCAATGTTTGGGGTTCACCAACTTTCTTTGTACTTGAGTATTCTCTATGAATCTCTCAGTATCCGTTCACGAAATTTTTTACGGTGTTGTAGGGCAGGTCTAGTATGATACTCACTATGTGCACAACAAAAGAGCCTCATTAATTTTTTTGTAATTGCAGCATTAATATGGTGAAGAGTCGCTTACTCAGCAAGAGCTCTCTCTCCAGTTCCATCATAGGTGTCTTGCCTAAGGAGCCTGGTCAATTTGATTCTGAAGTAAGTTGGTTGCTTATTCATAAGACATTGGTGTATAAGAAAATGTAGCCTGTGGCTTTGATGGTAATTTTTCCCCCTTATTCAGGATGTGGGTGCATTTCACAATATCGGGACGGCAGCTCTGGTCGTTCAGGTCACCGGCACAAATTGGCCCCGTCCTTCATTTACGCTTCTTGTAACTGGACTGTGCAGGTTTAGACTGGACAAGCTTGTTATGGAAGTTCCATATCCTGTTGGTGTTGTGACACAACTCGACAAATTGTCCATCGATGATGGTGAGCTTTCTTGAAGAAAGTCCCACTTATTAGCTTTCAATGTCAAATTTGTAAATTTATTTTTTACCTCCATCCTAGAAGATGATGACGAAAACCCAGAGTTTGCAGCTTTAGTGGAGAATTTCAGAAGTGAATCTACAAAATTACTCGATATGCTTGATGTATCAAGTCCAGCTGTAGCAAGACTCAAGGTAAATACAGTGATAAGCCAATTGATTCTAAAGTAAACCCAGTGACCACATGTTTTATCGAGATATTTTTCTGCATAGAAAATGCTCAACTCGATTCCACACACCATGCTTGCTGATCTGGTTGCTTCTCTCACCAAAGCATCATTTGCTGAAAAGCTGGAAATTCTAGATGCCATTGATTTAATGGAACGCTTCAAAAAAGCTCTTCCTCTTTTGGTGAGACAAGTCAAAAGTAAGTGTTGTACACTTTATTTGCTGAAAACAAGATTTGGGTGATAGTTTCTCATTCAACATTGCTTCACACTTTTAGTGCTTGAAGTAATTCGCAAAGGAACTTCACTGGAAAATAATCCTGGGCGAAGAATTATTGTTCCCTTTCGATTGAACATTGGTGATTCAGGCAAAGGACCTAAAAGGGCTGATGATGAAATTGATGGCACTAGTGATACTAATGACTTGATAGAGCTCCAAACAAAGCTCAAGTAAGTGATAAAATTCCTCGTGTAAATCTGCATCATTTGCTTTAATCAAAATAATGTATCCTGTTTCTGTAATACTTGTTCCTTACAGGGAAGCAAAACTTCCTCCACAAGCTCGCAAGATTGCAGTGAAGGACTTGCAAAGGCTAAAGAGAATGGGCCCCTACAGCCCTGAGCATGGTGTCATTCGTAGTTGGCTGGAGCTGATTGCAGACCTGCCGTGGGCACGGGCCTCTCAAGAAACACTCGACATTCACAAAGCCAGGAAGGATCTCGATGCTGACCATTATGCTATGGACAAACTGAAGAGACGTGTTTTAGAGTACCTGGCTGTGCGTCAGCTCAAGAATACGTTACGAGGCCCCATCCTCTGTTTTGTTGGACCACCAGGTGTTGGCAAAACTAGTGTTGGTAGATCAATTGCAAGTACCCTCGGCCGAGAGTTCTACAGGTAATTAATTATCTTGTATTATGTAAATTTTGGATTTGGTCTTGGACTGAAAATACAATAGCATTCATAATTTTCAGGATTTCTCTTGGGGGTATCTGCAGTCAGTCTGACATCAGGGGTCACAGGAGAACCTATATTGGTTCAATGCCAGGACGAATCATTCAGGGACTAAAAGTTGTTGGGGTGAACAATCCTGTTTTCCTCCTTGATGAAATTGATAAAATGGTACTCAATTTTATACAATGATTCTAGTCCTCTACTTTTGTGTCATTTCTCTCCAAAAATCACTCAATATTTTTTCTTTTCTCCCATAGGGATCTGGAGTACATGGTGATCCTGCTTCAGCTCTGCTGGAAGTGCTGGATCCCGAGCAGAACTGTAATTTTGTGGATCACTACCTAAACGTGCCATTTGATTTGTCACAAGTCATGTTCATCGCCACTGCCAACACTACCAAGAGTATTCCTGCCCCCCTGCTGGACAGAATGGAAATTATCCATGTGCCCGGGTACACTCAAGTATGCATATCCATATTCTGTTTCTTGGACAGTATTTGGCTGAGAGAGATAATTTTTTTTGGCGATGACACATATTTCATTTTCCAGGAGGAAAAGCTGCAAATCGCAGAAAGGCATTTGCTGCCAAAGCAGCTGAGAGAACATGGGCTTGACTCTACTCACATGCAACTACCACAGGATAGCTTAAAAATTTTAAGTAAGTGCAACATTTTTATTTCAACTATCAACTTCAAAACTGATTTATTTGTTCATATATGAATCTCTTCCTCCATTTTCCAGTTGCTCAGTACACCAAGGAAGCGGGTGTGCGAACTTTGGAACGCAAGCTGGGAGCTCTATGCAGAGCTGTAGCTGTCAGAGTTGCTGAAATGAGTTTCAAAAAGCCCTTAGAGGAGGCAAATATTCAAAGTATCTCGGATGAGGCTGTCAGTGAGAGCAGAGGTGGAGAAGCCTTGGATGGCAAAGTTGATGCTGCTCCCTGCTCTATTCCTCCTCAGCTGCCAATCCTCCTTGATGAAGCTGCACTGGAAGATATTTTAGGGGTAATTATTGTCTGCCATTTACTTTTCAGTTGATTTTTAATTGATGTCAAGCTGATAGATCTATTCCTTCTGGCAGCCTCCAATCTACGATAGTGATGATATCTGGTCTCGACTTGGTGTGCCTGGGGTTGCTGTTGGTTTGGCTTGGACACAAGCTGGTGGACATGTTTTGATGGTGGAGGCCAGTAAAATGGAAGGAGACGGAGAGATTGTTTTGACCGGTCAGCTGGGCAATGTAATGCAAGAATCAGCTCATTTAGCCCTGAATTGGGTTCGCACTGCTGCTCGAGAGGTATTATTGAATCCCATATTGAAGTTTATTGCCTTTTGTGCGACTTTTGTTTGAACTTTGATTCGTTTTTCAGTATGGTTTGAAGTTGGATGGTGAGATGTTGTCTCACACGGATATTCACATTCATTTTCCTTCTGGTGCTGTTGGGAAAGACGGACCTTCAGCAGGAGTCACTATCGCAACAGCACTTGTGTCTCTATTCTCCGGCCGCCCAGTCGCCTCTGATGTTGCCATGACAGGAGAAATCACCCTCAGAGGCATTGTGTTACCCGTAAGTTCTACCGACAGGTAAAATTTTATGATGAATTCTCCATGTACTGCTTTCATTGCTCTACCAAAAATTATGTTTTGAAGGTTGGTGGGGTCAAGGAGAAGGTCCTTGCTGCACACCGTGCTGGAATGCGCCGTGTCATTCTGCCTAAAAAATGTGAAAAGGATTTGGTTGACATTCCTGAAAGCATTAAGGTAAAAGTCTGGCCATCTTATGTAAAAGTACTATTATGTTTTTTTTTTTTTGCTTTTTTTTTAATGTTTCCAACGGTCATCTAATTGGTTTTCCTGTTCCTTCATGCAGAAGGAGCTCTTCATCATACCAGTGAGTCATGTGGATGAAGTGTTGCAAGCAGCATTTGAAGGTGGTTTCCATGCAAATGTACAGCTTGATCAAGTGGGTGGAGCTCTGGGCAGTAAACTGTAAAGGTTTAAGGTGTCATCTGTTGCCAAATACGTATAATGATGATGACAGATGTAGAAAGTAGATGTCACTTGATAGTGTCTCTCGGGTTAAGTTTTGTTCTGTTAAGTCACAGCAGTAGTTACCTTGATTTTATTGTGTAGGTTATTGAAAGTTATAGCGGAAGTACAGGTATTACTAACTGGTTCAAATATTTAGCGGAGACTGATTTACACTTTTTTGTCACACTTAAATCAGGACTTGTTCATTTTCAAATATTTTAAGATTGCAGAAAATATGCTGTATGAATATTTCTATTTTGCTCGATACTTATACCTGAGGCATAAGAAACACTAAATTTCCTTTGAAATGATGAGTGTTGTCCCGAGGTAGCAAGGAATATCTTTATCTCTATCACTTGGTAGCATTGTCATGCTCATGACAAATGTGTCTCTAACAAAAGAGTGGTCCCTATTACTTCTTAGCAGCTCATAAGTTTAATTAACCAATGGTGTGTTTGGGTTGAAGGATAAAATGTGATAATTATATTTCTATTTTTTTTTTATTTTTTGTTGATAATATATTCCTCTTCTGTTTGTATCGGTGTTTTTTTTTAATTTCCCTCTCCTGCTTCTGCACCATTCATCTGGACCCAGCGGAGAATCCAACATACCGTACTCCAACGATCACTAGCAGCAGCATCACCCACGGGGGTGAAGAGGTTGCGACTTCCGGCGCGCTCCCCGCCAATCCCCGAAGCTTGCCCCTTCACTACACACGCTTCGTTCAGAAAATCCACCTTCAAACTCCATGTGGCACCCGTGAGCGCGGCGACCAGTATTGTTATCACGAGAGAATTCTCCCGCGCCCACGAGGGATGAGTCTGGGCAGGTCGTTCTGGCGTCGGACGGAGCACACCCCGCGAGCCAGCCGCCGCCCGGTGACCCGCAGCGCCATCTCCCGGGACTCTGACCAACTGCTCCCCCTCCCCTCGCCGCCTCCCCCCTCAGCGCCTGGCTAGGTAGGCACTGACAGGTCCGCATTGCATGGCTGTGGTGCGGGCCGGTCAGTGCCTACCTAGCCAGGCGCTGAGGGGGCGGGTGGGGAGGGGCGGGGGTGTAGTAGTGGGCGGTCCCGGGAGATGGCGCTGCAGGTCACCGGGCGGCGGCTGGCTCGCGGGGTGTGCTCCGTCCGGCGCCAGAATGACCTGCCCAGACTGAAACAGTCACCGCGAACACTGGGGAAGCCTGTTCGACTTCGCCAGTGACGGCATAGTACGGTTTTCCCTCTTGCTCAATCCCGGCGCCGTTGCGTTCGGGTAATCTGACCAGGTTACGTTTCATTCCCCGACCGGGCATCGGTAGGACATAGCGAGGATCAGGTTGATCCTCTCTGGACCGGACGGCCGCCGGGAGCAGCGTTCCCGGAGGGATCGGCAGGGGGCGCCACTTCCGTCGGACAGGGAACCCTAACCTGCACGAAAGTGTCGGTTGCTTTCAACCAGATTTTGGAAAGAGCGTCAACTGCGCCTTGAACGACGACAATTTGAACCCTGTAAGTACAAGCTTCTTTGGAGAATTTGAACGCACACGATGTCATTGCAGATTTCGGTTCACTCTTACATTTCCGCGGCCGCTCCGTTAACTGATGCAATACCCCTATACGTCCTTTGATTCTTGTGAAATTTATCATTCTTATTGTTATGAGGTGTCCTTTTGGCTGTTGTTGCCTTTTATACATATGACACTTCCTCTTCTTTACAAGGCCACGCTCAAAGTTTCCTTCTTCATTCATTCTACAAGAAAGCTTACCTTCGCTACCAAACCCGACGGATGAGGGCATATATTTACTGCTTGGTTCGAACATTTCTTTCAGGCAAGGTTGAGGTCATTTACTTGCAAAGCAGGATTTAATTCCTGAGCTATGTGGCGACTGAAGCCTTTGTCAAGTTCCATTAGGGTGTCACCAGCGCTACCCTCAAAATGTCACCCCTCCCCATCTCCTCTTCTAAAGTCAAACTGCTCGAGTTTAAGTCAAAGGCAACTAGCCCGTGCTCTTTGGAATGGGGCAAAGCATTACCAGGCTACATCTGCCGCAGCTAAAGTGAAGATTGACAGTGTGTTCAGAGAAGGGCAGGAAATAGAGGGCTTCACGGTGAAGGAAGTAAGTGACTTTGTAGCAAGGCAATAGTTTGGCTCACCTCAGCTATCAACCTAATAGTGAAGAAAACTTTGCTTTCTGTTTTCAAATATTTCTTCTGAATTTAGATCGGCCACATTCCAGAGTACCACTTGACTGCTATTGAATTAATCCACAAGGAAACTGGTGCAAAATACTTGCATGTCGACAGAAATGACTCCAACAATGTATTTTCTATCAATCTTCGCACCACCCCCATGGATTCAACAGGTGAGATTGATTTGTACTTTTTCAGGTTTTAGTTTTGAGTATTTGTGTGCTTTTACATTTCAATTCCAATGGTAGGCCTTCCACACATCTTGGAACACACTACCTTATGTGGAAGCGAGCGATTCCCTGTGCGAGATCCATTTTTCAAGATGCTTGTACGATCCCTGGCCACATTCATGAATGCTATGACTGGTCCTGATTACACTTTATACCCTTTTGCAACACAAAATAAACAGGACTATTTTAACCTTATGTCTGTGTACTTGGATGCTGTTTTTAGGTGAGTGTCAATAATTAAGTCTGAAGTTTTCTGGGCACCTTATATTTTAAGAATCTAATTCTATTTTATTTTATTGAAATTCAGACCAAAGCTGTCAGAGCTCGACTTCAAACAAGAAGGTTGGCGCCTGGAACATGAAGATGTTTCGAACAAAGAATCACCTATAATTTTCAAGGGTGTTGTTTTCAATGAAATGAAAGGAGTTCTGTCAGACAACTCTAATATATTTATGGAACGCTTCATGAACTCCCTTCTTCCAAGCCATACGTATGCAGTAAACTCAGGGGGGGACCCTCTCGTCATTCCAAAGCTGACCCATGGTGATCTGGTCACATTCCACAAGAATTATTATAGGCCAGAAAATGCAAGATTATATTCTTATGGTACTTTCCCTCTTCAAGAAAATTTAAAGTATTTGAGCTCTTATCTCAAGAAAAGTGAAGGTAAATTCTTTCTGGATGTCTCTTCTATGGATTGATAGCTTTTCAAGCTTTGCTAATTTGCGTTATTTTCAATGCCTTGTACAGGTGCTGTAATAGACACTTCTGTGCCGTCCGAGCCGAGATGGAAATCTGAGCGTCGTGAGCACTACTCTTATAGGCCGGATACTCTGGCTGCTGATCCCAAAAAACAATCGTCCCTTGCAATTGGTTGGCTCACATCCGATATCACAGATGTGCAAGGGAATTTTGAAATGGCTGTATGTCCAATTACTTCTTTGTATTTCATCTTTGTATTTTCATGTCATCCCTGTTGGTCATGCTTGAGTGTTGCCTCTTATTAATTGTATTTTCTACTGATTGTGCAGATTATCGCAGAGCTACTAGTCAAAGGTCCCAACTCCCCATTCTATCACACATTAGTGGAACCAAACATTGGAGCTGGGTTGCACCCTATCACGGGATTCACTTCACAAACTAGAGATACTCTGTTTGCTGTTGGTCTGCAGGGAATGGACTCTGCTGATTTTGACAAAGTCATTGCTATTGTTGATAAAACAGTAAGTTTCCGAGAACTTTCTGGTGGTGTGTAGTCCTGTATGTATTGTACTGTACTAATTCTCTTTTCTTTCTGAAGCTGGCAGATGTTGTACAAAATGGGTTTGATAAAGAAAGAGTGGAGGAGGTTCTTCACAGTATTGAGCTAGGTATGAGGCATCAATCATCTACTTTTGGTCTGAGCGTTCTTTTTGGCCTGACACCTTTATGGAACCATGATGTGAATGTTTTTGAGGCATTGCGTCAAGCTGATCAGATTGCAAATTTAAGGGCTAAATTATCACAGTCGCCATCTTATCTACAGGTAAAAGAATTTAAATCTATGCTCCAATATGTCTAAAATGTGATTCAATTTCTTCTGATTTGATTGATTCAGTTACTTACTCTGATTTCACTTTTTTAGGACATGGTGAAACAGTATTTAGTGGGAAACTCTCACCGACTTGTCTTATCCATGTCTCCTGATAATGACTATGTTGAGAAGCAGAGTAGAGCAGAAGCAGAACTCCTCTCTAGCAAGCTCAAGACCCTCACTGAAGAACAAAAAGAGTTGGTGGGTTAAGTAACACCTGTTGAAAGGACCATTGCATTACTTTTTATGCTTCATACTGTTTCATCCTTGTGCTTCCAGGTTTTTGAACAAGGCCTCAAGCTGAAAGAGACCCAAGAAAAGAAGGATGACCTGTCTATTCTTCCTACCTTGCATATTAGTGACGTTAAAGACAATGTGGAGCGTCATCCTTTCCGCTTGGTCAGCTGCAGCAATGTTCCAGTTCAGTTTGCTGCCCAACCAACCAACGGAATAACTTACTTCCGAGCTGTGCTCAATACATCGCACCTCACAAAGGAAGAAAAGGATCTGTTCTCAGTTTTCTGCAGTGTTGCAGGGAAAATGGGAACTAAACACCATGACTTCCATGAATTTGACCATTTGGTATGTTTTGCACATCATTCACTGATCTGCAGATTCATTTTTAGATTTCTTTTTTAAAACTGTGACAAGTTGTCTTTCTCTTTTTTCAGGTCCAAATGAAAACAGGTGGGCTAGGAATTGGTGTTCAAAGTGTGAATCATACTTCAGATATTGCTTCTTATGAGGAAGGAGTTTTGCTGAGTTCATATTGTTTGGAAAGAAACTTTGAAGCAATGCTTGATCTTTGGAAGGAATTATTGAGCTCTGTCACATTTGAGAACAAGGGTAGACTAGAAACTCTTGTCAATGACATGGCGTCAGATCTTGTGAACGGTTTAATTAGCTCTGGCCACCGCTATGCCATGTTAAGCGCAGGTAGCCAAATCAGCCCACTGGCACAATATCAAGAAATTTCTTCAGGCATCACACACATTAATATTATGAAGAAATTAGCCGGTTCTGATGTCGAACCTTTACTGTCCAAAATGAAAGAGATAGCCAGGAAAGCTTTTGTCAAGGATAACCTTAGAGTAGCTGTTAATTGTATGCCTGAAATCTTGGAAGAGACAGAATCTAAGCTTTCTTCATTTTTAGATTCCATTCCTGGAAGCTCCAATTCCCAGCCAAAGATCTGGACAAATAGTAAGCTATTAGATGTTACAGGCCAGCCTGGAGTGCACCATGTTCTTCCATTGGATGTCAATTTTGCTGCAAAGTCAGTTTTGGCTGTCCCATACTCTCATCCTGACCATGCAGTCCTCCAAATTATGTGTAAACTGTTGTCTTCCAAGTATCTGCATCCGAATATCAGAGAAAAAGGTGGAGCTTATGGATCGGGAGTCGGTGTAAACCAGTCTGGGCTCATGAACTTTTTCTCCTACCGTGATCCTAACACAACCGCAACATTTGATATATTTGAAAACTCTTATGACTGGATTAAGAAAGCTGAGTTTACTGACAAAGAAATAGATGAATCGAAGCTGGGTATATTCCAGAGCATCGATGCTCCTGTTGCACCAGGCTCCAGAGGTAATCTTAACTTTGTCAACCATGTTTCGTATGACATGTTACAAGATTACCGACTCCGTCTCAAAGCTGTAACACGTGGGAGCATTTTGGAAGTTGCTTCAAAGTACCTGAATCCAGATAACAAGGCCGTTGTAGCACGCACTCTCATAGGCCCTGAGAATAAGGACATAGCGTCTCGTTCAGGAGAGTCGTGGAAATCCATTTCATATTGATAGATGTTGTGTAATACCAAGTCTTCGCCTCCCTATCTGTTCCATTGGAAATGTTATTTTGTATGTTACTCAGTCATTTTCTTAAATAAATTTTAGTTTATGAAAATTTTGTCTTGTCCTTTATCCTTTCCACATTTTCTCACACGTTGCCAAGAAATTAATTTTCTGAATCAATCAAACATGCTGTGCTTGCCCCTAAGCTGTAATACTTCACTTCTTTTCCGAGTCTTGCACTAAATGCAGAGAGAGCGCAGAATCAATTCGTAAAAATTCCTCCTCCCTCTTTTTTTTTTTTTTTTTTTTTTGGTTGCCGGTAAATCAGTAGGTGTTATCTGACCGCAGGAGAGGCATGGACCCCGGCGGCCCGGCCCTACCCGCCGGCATCCCGGACAGGCGGCAGTACTTGAGGGAGGCCCTCGGCTTCCTCGTGCGCTACGAGTGGATGTACAACTTCCCGGTGGCGGAGATTCTGTCTAGCGGCCTGCTGGGCCGGCTGCCCGTCGAATGGTGGGACCCTCTGCGTCGCCTGTCGCTGGACGACCTGCGGAAGCTGCCCAGAATGGTGAGCTCGGCGAACCCGGGTTCAAATACCAGCTGTAGATTTTGTTTTGTTTTACTTGTCTGTGACGTTTGTGATTATTTCCCCCTCCGCGGCAGGACAGCAAGGGGGAGTGGCCAGCCTCACTGGAGGAGATGGCGCGGAGGTGCGCGTCGCTGCGCCTGCCGGTGTACGACCAGCCCCTGGCCAAGGCCTCGACGGCGTCCTGGGCCCGCACCCCGAGCGCCCTGCGCGGCGCGCTCACCCGGGGCATGTCGCCGAAGAAGGACCACGAGGTCCTGCATCTGGCGGCGTACATCAGCGAACGCTGCCGGCGCGCCGGCGTCGGCTGCGTCGTTGACATGGGCTGCGGGATTGTGAGTGAGAGGGCCAAGGCCCGGGTTCAACACCCGCCAACTTTAAAAAAGAAAACATTTTTTTCAATTTTTTTTTCGTTATTGACAGGGCTACCTGTGCGAGGTGCTGCACTTCGTGTACGGGCTGCGCGTCGTCGGCCTGGAGACGAACAAGGCCCTGGTGGAGAAGGCGCGGCGGCGCCACGAGCGGCTGTGCGCCGCGGCGCGCGTGGCCGACACGGGCGGCGTGCGGTACGAGGTGTGCGCCGTCGACGCGAACCCGGAGCCCGTGGTGCGCGTCCTCGGCCAGGTGGTGGACGAGGCCGGCGCCGCCGCCCGCTTCTGCCTGGTGGGGCTGCACTCGTGCGGGGACCTGACCCCCAACGCCGTCAAGCTGTTCCACAGCGTCCCCCAGGTGACCTCGTTCGTGCTGGTCACGTGCTGCTACCACAGGATGGCCGTCGACGAGGGCCGGCGGTGCGCCGCTCAGGGCGCCGTCGACGACGCCGCGGACCCGGAGGACGCCGTGGAGAAGGCGCGGCTGCTGCTGCGCTGGGTGCGGGACGAGCAGGTCGGCGTCCCCGGGGACACCGAGTCCCCCCAGGAGCCGCTGGCCGAGTGGCTGCGCCCCGGCGGCCCGCTGTTCGCCCCGCGGCGGCCGGCCGTGCCGGAGCACTTCTTCTCGTTCCCGCTGAGCGACGAGCTCCGTGACCTGACCCGGTGCGGCGTCGACGGCGAGGTGGCTCCGAGGCCCTGCCAGGTGCTGCGGCGGCCGCTGCTGAGGCTGGCCAGCAACGAGACCGCCGAGCGTTGGCACAGCAAGGACGACGCCGACCTCCGCCGCTGCGGCGCCAACCTGGTGTCCAGGGCCGTGTACGGCGTCTACGCCAAGCAGTGTGAGTTGGACGCCGGCGGGCCGCGGCCGTGCGCTCCGTGCCGCTCGCTCTCTAACTGTGTTGCCCCTCTCTGCGCACAGGCTCCCTGCCGGACGAGGGTCCCCTCAAGAAGCACCTGCTGCCCAGGGCGGACGCCGACGGCGGCCTCCGCTTCGCCGACGACGCCCCGCTCCCCGCGGAGGCGGCGCTGCACCGGGACCGCCTCGCCGTCCTGGTGGCGGCCCTGGAGCCGCTGCGGCCGCTGCTGCTGGCGGTGGTCGGCCTGCAGACCGGCCTGCAGCACGTCGGCGAGGGCCTCATCCTGCTGGACAGGCAGGCCGCGCTGTCGGCGTCCCTCGCGGCCTCCGCGGCCTCCGCCACCATCGTCAAGATCGGCGACCCCGCCGTCACCCCGCGCTGCTTCGCCCTGGTCGCGGACAAGCAGGTGGCCGCCGTCAAGCCGAGGTCCCCGTCGTCGTGACCCCCGCCGCCCCCTTCCCCACCCCTTGCCGTCACTCTTGTACCTGAATATTTTTGTACGTGTGTGTGTTTCGATCGACGTGTTTTAAATAAAAAAATGAACGGACTGCATATCGTGTTCTTATTTCACCCCATTGAACCCTCTGAAAAATTCTTCTACTATGTAGTTTTGAGAGGGCAAGGGCTCACATCACCAAATTCTTTCCGTGTTAGAAGACGGGAAGAATTCTTGATTCTTACATAAGTACAGAAAAATCATGACGAAACCATAATTAAGGTTCAGACCAGACCTGTCGTCCCGTAAACACCCCCAACCGGAGCTACCCCTTATAATTGTTATTAATATCTTAAATGCGAAAAACCCGTCCACGCCGGGAGGGTAGGCAGCACAACTTGCACCACACGTTACGCCCCTTTTGTGAATGAACCACGGGTGTTTTCGAGCAACCAAGGGCGGTTTTGTATTAATGAGGACCTCCTCTATCTCCCATATCAGTTTCATCAATATCCGGAACACAAAAAAATTTTGGTCAAAAAAATGGCAAGGCTATAGCCTTTGCAATTTTTCCGATTTTGGTCAGGAAACAAAATTTCATTTTTTCTCTCGGAATGTGTTTGGACCGATCCCTAGACGTCGTTCCGTCATGAAATATGTGCCGCATGGACCTCATGGCTCCGGAAAATGCGTAAAGAAACCACGTCCACGCCGGGAGGGTGGGCAGCACAACTTGCACCACACTTAAAGCCCCTTTTGTGAAAAAACCACGGGTGTTTTCGAGTAACCAAAGGTGGTTTTGTACTAATTAGGACCTCCTCTATCTCTCCTAACAGTTTCATTAAAATCCGGCACACAAAAAATTTTCTGTCAAAAAATGGTAAGGCTATAGCCAGGCGGGAATAAACAAATAAAGAACACATCAGAACTCTTTTTATCAGCCATACATTTTATTATAGTACATGTTTACTATTGATTAGTTCATATATCACACAGGAGGAGAAAAGATAAGTTTTTTTATACATGTTTGTGCTCTATCCTAGATGCTGTTAGATATATGAAAATATACGTATATACATTGTAGGTATAAAACATATAAGCAGAGACATGAGAAGTATGTACAATTCTTCATGGGAAAAGAGTCCGCCGCCTATAAGAAAACATTTTTTAATGATAACCGGCAGGAGAGAGCACGCATAGGTTTTATCGAAGGAAAAAAATATAAATGACAAGCGCTGCCCTTTTTCAACAAGCTCGACCTGTCTTATTGTTATTTGTCATCACATTTTATTTTCGGTTCATTAAGTAACGACCGGCTCACATACATCACTACCCTAACGCGCAGTCTGCGACGAAACGTCACCGATTTATTATAATCACTACGTTACGGATTCACAGCTCCCTTCCTCCCTCATACTCATCACAGTGCGTTGTAGTCAAACCATGGCCTGGTGCGATCACTAGAAACATTTACAAGGGCATAGCCACATCAATTTTCTGGATGAAATTTAGTTTGATTCCTCTTTTAAATGTCGTTAGCCAACGAATCAAAACAGCTGAAATTTCCACCTGTTTCGCATAATGGTAAGCAACGTGCAGGTTGTACAGACGGTTCTCAGCACTGCTCTAGAATGTGCATTGAAAAGTTGACGTTACTAGAACAGACGACATGCGCGGCCAGAAGCGTTCCGCTCGTCAGTAAGCCGTAAGCGACGATAAAATGACACAGGTTTGTTCATTATAACAGCAAGTATGGTGATAACGATTCTACGAACAAGTACTTAAGCGTTCACGTTTACAGTACTGTAGATATTTTTGTGGCTTCACATTCGAGTCGTTTATTCGCCACATCCACTAAAAAAGCACAAGTTATTATTTATTATTTTAGTAAATAGATCTTTGATGTTGCAAGTACAATTGACATAATCTTACGTAGAATAAGGAACGAAAACTAGTTTAGGCAACCGCGTTGTCTCCGTACAACCAGACAATACCCCCGGCGGAAATACTGATAAGACTTAAGAATAGGTACAAATGCGAACGGAAAAAGTTAATCTATACACAAGTCAGTACTATATAGTAGTACTTATGATAAACGTTAAACGTGTCCACACAGCAAAGACACTACCGACTCACGTTAAGTACACATTAGGTACAGTCGTTGTCAAGATATGCCCCGTGGGGCTTGTTTGGCAAGCATACTGTTCAACTCTACTGAATATCAGGTAACGCTCTCCCATAATTTGCAAAGGATAAAATTACCCATATGCCAGGCCATGTATCTCTATGTACAGTCGTAACGACAAGAGCAGTCTTTTATTAAAACACTTTGAAAATAAAAAACGAAAGTCGTTTAAAAGAAACCGTGTTAGCGATATAAGATTAAAGATAATACAAACCAGAATAAAATCGAAACGGAATATTGAACGTGAGTGATATGCTATGCTAGAAATGTCGGATAAGTTTCCGAACACGGCGCACCAGCCGCCAATGTATCCGTGTACGTTTTTACCCTTTTTTTCCTCGCCAATGGAGATATGTATCAAGAAAAGTAAATTACTTAATACTGTAAACGGGTTCAGGGGGGAATATGGTAATCAGGAACAACAACGTGTCATCGATATGATGATTCTTGAGAAAATCATGTTTCTTCCAGTCAAGAAGCGATTTAAAAGTGAAGCAGATGCAGTGTCCAGGTCATACCGCACACTAGACACTTCGAACCGATGTCATACAACAATCCTAGATTTGTTGAAAAGAAAAAGAAACATCGGTAAAATGTTGGCTACCACGAGGGTGCAATGCGATTAAACGATTTCTTACGCCTTTGCTCCTCACCCTAATCAGTCATTATGTTTAAAAACTTAAAAAAAATGGAACGCAAAAAAAGTATAATAAAGCATCGATATTTACAGTAAGAAACTTCCTCCTTCGAAGCACAGGGTGCTTCGCCATGCCCGCCTCCTAGAGGGCTGCCGAAGGGGTGAGGAGGGCAGGTATTAGTTGACAAGCAATATTCATTAACGGTTATTGCTGCTTCGGAGGGCAATTAATTAATTACTCCATAGCGACCGCTCAGTCATCTACTTCTAGTTAACAATAAAATTGCGAGCAAACTTTTTATCCGCTTGTGTTTTTTCTCTCGTCCGATAGTGAGTCGAGGTTTTTAAAAAAAATCCAAAAGGGAGAAGATGGTGACGAAACACTTCTGTTAGAAAGGGCGCTGCCCGTCTCACGCTACGGTATCACGGTTCATAGCTTTTGGACCACTCCCCAGGTTCCCTCGACAACGTGTTCATCCCTTTTTTTTTTCCTCAAGAGAAAAAGAAAAACTCAAAAGACAGTTGACGAAACGAAACAGGCAGAACCTTGACGTCGCTAAAGGAGGGCGTTACAGGTGTCGGGGAGCCGCCGGCCGGCCACGGACTGCGCGAGCCCGTCGTCGGCGACGTGCTCGCGTCCACGACGATCGTCGTGTTCATGTCGTCCAGCTCGGATGCACCGGCTCGAGGCGCGCGGTCGCTCAGGCCTTCCTCTTGAGGGCGTTGAGCTCGTCCACGAGCGACCCCTCGTCGGAGACGATGTTCTTGGGCGCCTCGGCGCTACGCTTCGAGATGGCCGGCAGGAGGGAGAGCAGGTCCTGCAACCAGAGCAAAACCAAAACACTGTATTTTTTTGTTTGTTTGTTTGAAAATTTTGGAAAAAAAAGATCAGGAATGCTGTGCCGCCAATTTTTAGAAAATTTGCAACTCTATTTCGTTGTGAAAAAAAATTTTTGCCGCAAAAATACCCGTCCTGTTCTCAACTTTTTCAAAGAATTCTAAATTCATTTTTGGAAACGTCCCAAAAATTTGACTTACAAATTGATTTAAAAAAAAATCTTTTCCCAGAAAACTCTTACAGTAAAGGAGCGCGTCATCACCACTACCGGGGGGGGGGGGGGGGGTTATTAAGGCGTTATCACGTCGTGATAACACACACACACAGATAACGAAGCAGTCTTAACGCTAAGCAGCACGGCGTGCCCGTGCGCACTCAGCCACCGCAGCGTCATCATCATCATCATCATCATCGTCATGAACGTCATCATTTGAATCACCCCCCCCCCCCCCCCCCCCCCCGCGCGGCTCGTCCATCTCCCGCTGCTGTTGGAGTGCACTCCACGATCATAACACTCACCCCTCTCCCACTCCCCCACTCCCCCCTCCAACCAACACCACCGCCACCGCAGCCCAGATTGCGGCTAGGTTTGACAAGGTACTCTCTGGACTTTAAACTCCCGGCGCCAGCGGCTTCGCAGCCTGCGCCTTTGTTCCCTCTCTCTCTCTCTCTCTCTCTCTCTCTCTCTCTCTCGCTCTCGTTCCCGCTCTCTCGCTCTCCCTTTCACTTTGCTTTGCCGCCGCTTGTCGGTGTAAACGGCTCTCAGGGTTCCCGACAAAATTTTCCCATCCATTACTCTCTCTCGCGAGAAACAGGCCGACGGAGGGAGGGAGGGAGGGAGGGAGGGAGGGAGGGTGGGAGGGAGGGTGGGAGGGAGGGAGGGAGGGAGGGACTTTTCATTTCTCTTTGCCCCCTCCCCCCTCTGAGGGGAGCGGCAGGGCAGCACGAAGGGGTCCGCGGCGGGGTCGTTGTACATCCCAATATCGCAAAGGCCGCGCCCCCGCGAAATCACTACGAAACGAAAGCTCCGCCTCCCCGTGGACTTTAACCCCGCTCGCGGTCTCACCGCGCGGGAGAGAGAGAGAGAGAGGTAGCCACAGAGAGAGAGAGAGAGAGAGAGAGAGTATTTCTTACCGGCAAGTTTTGCACGCGGGTTCGAATACCATACCCGCCGCGCAGATATGTTTTTATTTTCATCGTATATGACCGCGGCGCGCCGTGGGTTCAAGCACCCTCTCGTCGCAAAAGCACGCATTGCTGCTGCTGCTGCTGCTGGCGCTGTCACGCGAGACACGGGCGACGGGCTCGCGTGAGCAGGCGGCCACATCATGTATGGCGTGTGGTGGGCGGAGGAGAGAGAGAGAGAGAGAGAGAGAGAGAGAGAGCGGTCGGAAAATGAGACGCTCGACATCTCTCCCTCTCTGTCTCCCTCTCTGTCTCTGTCTCTCTCCCTCTCTGTCTCTCTCTCTCTCCCTCTCTGTCTCTCTACCTCTCCTCTCCCTCTCTCTCCCCCCTCTCTCCCTCTCTCTGTCTCTCTCTCTCCCGTCACGGCCCTCTCCTCGTACTGCCCCTCTCTCCCCGTATCGGAGCGTCTCCGCGGCCCTTTAATACCCCCGCCGAATACTCCCATACGGTAGGAGGTCACGCCCGCGCCGCATGATTCCCGAAGGAGACACACGCCGCTCCGCCTCTCTCTCTCTCTCTCTCTCTCTCTCTCTCTCTCTCTCACACACACACACAGCGAGAGGCGGTCAGGTGTATGCGGCAGCCCCACGCCGCATACACACGTCGCCGTGTCGTGCCCACAAGGTCGTCTGTCTGGTCTCGGATGTTCGGGGCGGCGAAAGAGAGGAACAAGATTGGCTGCGACCGTCCGCCGACACCAGTCTCACTCCGTCTCCGTCTCTTTCTGTCTTTCTCTCTCACGCGTGGATATGTGCGTGTCAGATCCAGTGTCAGATCTGGTGGCGGCCGAGACGACTTTGTTTTCACGAGTCTCTCTCTCTCTCTCTCTCTCTCTCTCTCTCTCTCTCTCTCTCTCTCCCTGGTCACGGACACACTACGCAGACTCTTGTCCTTGTCTCTCTCTCGGTATACAACGAGGACACACACACACACACACACACACACACACGGGTGTCGGGGGCATGGCTCTCCGACGACGAAAAGTCTCGTCAGGACTACGATATGACGAATAAATCCGTTCGGGAGGAAACTGTCTCTCCTAGAGAGACTCAGATCGAGTCTCTCTAGTCTCTCCGGGGACAAGCGGCTTACAGCGAGGGCCGTCTGCCGCGAGCGCCCGACGGGAGATGGGTAGGCCGTCCGCCGCGCGCGGCTGCGGGGCGGGCGGCCTAGCCGACGGTCCGCAGGCGCCCCAGGGCTCCCAGCGGCTCAGCGGCAAGGCGGGGGCGGAGCCAGCGGGGCCAGCGGGGCCAGCGGGGCCAGCGGAAAACAGCTGCCGGCCGGTGCAGCACATAAGCGGGGTAAGGCGACTACTCGCAGCGGTGGCGGTGGTCGAGTGGAAATAATGATGTTATTTATGGATGGGGGAGCGGAGGGAGAGAGAGAGATAAAGAGGAGGAGCGGGAGAGGGAGAGAGAGAGAGAGAAACGAAGAAGCGGGAAATTTGAGAATGAACAGGGAGAGAAAGAGCGAGAGAGAGTATGTGTGTGTGTGAGAGAGAGAGCAGGAAAGGGTACGGCGGGTTAGCGCGGGGCCTCGGGGTGGGGCCCCGGCGCGCTGTGACGTCAGCAGACCCGCTCTGCTTGTGAATGAAGGCCGGGCGAGGGCTCCAGCCAAATACGTTGTCGGCGGCGGGGCGGGCGGGGTGGTGGGGGAAGACAAAAGGCCACACCCACCTCGGGCCGCCCTGCAGCCGGTGCGGCGGGCGGGTGGGCGTCGGGCCGAGGGCCGCCGAGGGCTGCCGAGGGCTGCCGAGGGCCCTCGGGCGGGTATTGCCAACGCCCCCGGATTACTGGAGGCCCCCCCCCCCTTTCCGACAAGTACCCCCCGCCGGCGGCCGGTGTCGGAGCAGGGGGCCGTCCCCAAATCACCTGACACTTTTTCAGCAGTCGTTCCCGTCCTTTGGAGCGACGAGATAGAGAGAGTATGGAAGGGAGAGGGAGGGGGACAGAGAGAGAGACAGCGAGAGAGATGTAGGGCTGGAGTTGGCATGAATACGTGAGGTCGTCGTCCTTCGTGGACTGTACTAGAGAATGAGAGAGAGAGACACCCACAGAGAGAGAGAGAGAGAGAGAGAGAGAGAGAGAGAGAGAGAGAGAGAGAGAGAGAGAGAGAGAGAGAGAGAGAGAGAAGTTTGCGGAACAGACAGCAGGCTGGGCGCACCTGGGAGCCCCTCTCTCCTTTGTCAGAGCCGCACAAGCTGCCAGTACTGCTACTGTGTGTGCACTCCGCCTGCAGGGCTGTCGATACGGCTGCTACACACACACACACGCACACACACACACACACACACACAGGGCAGGCCCCGCATTTCCCATGGCCTGGCAGAGCCCCGGCGCGCCGCCCCCGCGAGTGCGTCAACCAAACTCCCCCCCCCCCGGGGTGACTGAGAGAAGCACCCGCAATTCACATGACCACCCCGGCAGACACCCCCCCGCAGACACACCCCCATAGGCACAGCCACACCCCCACAGCCACACCCCCACAGCCACACCCCCGACCCGGGCCAACCCCTGCCGAGCCGCCCAGCCGTCGGACCGACCCCTGCCGGCCGGTGCGACCCCTGACCCCGGCCGGCCAGGTCACCCCGACCTAGTCCTCGGACGATGCCCCACGTGGGGCTCCACGTAACAGCGCCCGCCTTCCGCCGCGGCCTCTCTCTCTCTCTCTCTCTCTCTCTCTCTCTCTCTCGGCCATCTCCGCCCGGCATGCGCCACAATCGCCAAGCTCCGCCGCCACGCACCGCCTTGCAAACGGCCCTCCGCCCGCCCCGTTCCGTCAGCCGACGACAGACCGCAGCAGCGCGGCCCGCGCCGCGGCCTTCCAGCACTGGGACAGAACAGACCGCGTCAAAGGCATCGCGCCGCCGTTCACCGCCGCCCACCGCGAGCCTCTCTGATCCGTCCCACGGCCTCCCCGATGCGTAGGCCGCGGCGCCCCGCGTGCCGCCACACGGAGACCTTCACCTTCGGCCACGCAAAAAGGCCGCCTTGATGCGACCCGCGGCGTTCTCCAAGCAATTTTCTTCTCGCTGTGGTAATTTCTGAGCCTCCTCCCCAAAGGCTGGCTGTCCATCGGTTCATCGCCGTGTCCACGGTCATGGGGCGCACGAGCGCGTGTTCCCCCGACGGC
>CM049607.1:4681793-4684293 GCA_026979955.1 Megalurothrips usitatus
ACGCGGCGGACCGGCGGCGGCGCGTTGGCAGCGGCGGGGGGAGGGGGGGGGGGGACGGCAGTCCCGCCGCACGGGAATGCAATGCGGGCTTGCCTATGCGGAACGCCGGCCGGCGCAACAAGAGAGAGAGAGAGACAGAGAGAGAGAGGGAGACGGGAAAAGGGCGCTCGCCTCCGCCCTCCCCGCGCCCGGGCCGACCCGTCGAGTGTGACGCACTACAAACGCAAATTGGATTTTTGCGGAGAAGAATGGCGGGGGGGGGGGGGGGGGGGGGGGGCAACACACAATCTCCCCCCCTTCTCTCTCTCTCTGTCTATCTCCTTCTCTCTCTCTCTCTCTCTCTCTCTCTCTCTCACGACACACGTGCGTGCGTGCCGTGCCCGTCCAGGCGTTTCTCTCCGGCTGTTGTTTCGTATTTACATTTCTGTATTTTTGAACGACAGCGCGCGTCGCCGCTGGTTTTTTGTTCCGACTCGACAGAGGCAGTGCTCTGCTGGAAGCTCTGGGGGATCTGGAAGATCTGGAAGCTCTGGAAGCGTCCAGTGGCGGCGGACAGAGTAAGGCATCACCGCGCGCGCTCCGGGCCGTTAAAGCAAAAAGTGCTTTGCGGTAAAAATGAAAATTCGGTGTGAGAAGTCGGTCGTGAATAGCATTTGCTGGGACAACGTCGTAAAGGTTTCTTGAAAGGGTCGTAACGAAGGGCGGAGGGGAGGAAAGGGTGGGGAGGGGGAGGGGGGAGGCTAGCGGCCTAGCGGTCTGTCTGAAAGCCATTTGCGGTGTGGCGGGGCCTTTGGCTGCCTGTTGGCTGCCTGTTGGCAGCCTGGCTGCCCGCAGCGCGGCTCGGAGAGGGGTCGCGGGGGGGGGGGGGGGGGGGGGGGGAAACGCTTTTCGTGTACTCACCCCGTGGTGGCTAGGCGCGGCCATGTTGTCCTGGACCCTGAGCAGCGTCCGGATCTCGTCGACGCCGCCCTGGTGCTGCCGGGGGGCGGGCCTGGGGGCGGACCGGGGCGCGAGGCGGGCGACGGGCCGGGCGGCGGCGGGGCGCAGCAGTGCCACCTCGGGCTGCCCGTTCTTCTGGCCGGAGGAGAGCATCCGCTTGACGGGGGGCTCCGGGGTGGTGGTCGTCGTCGTCGTGGCCTTGGCGGGGGCGGCGGACGCCGGCGCCGCGATGGGCGCCGGGGCCTTGGTGGGGGCGGCGGGGGCGGCCGTGCTCGCCGCCCTGCTCCGGGTGGGCCGCCGCGGCACCGCGTCCCCGACGGCGCCCATGTAGTAGCCCTGCGCCGGGAGCACGCCGTCAGCGACCGCCGTCGGCCGCGGCCGCCAGCCGCCGGCGCCGGGACTTACGTTCCAGACGGGGTCCCTGCCGTTCCAGGGCTTGGGCTCGTCGCCGTTGCGGTACTTGTTGGCGATGCCGCTCTTGGCGAACAGCCGCTCCAGCCCCTGGTCCAGGTCGGCCAGGTCGGCGCCGTTGTTGGCCGCGAACTCCTCCGCGCGCTGGCTCTCCTCGAGGTCCTTCAGGTCCTGCAGGTCCTGCAGCTCCTGCAGGCCCCGGAGCTCCCGCTCCCGCTGCCGACTGAGCGCGGCCGCCAGGATGGCCTGCGTCTCGAGGTCCTGCAGCCGCTCCTCCTCGGTGCGGGACTTCTTGGCGAGCGCGTGGAGCTCCCGCACGTCCGCGTCGTCGTCCTCGTCCTGGAGGGCACGGCCAAGCACAACATGACGTCTCGCGTGTCGTTGTCGGCGTCCGCCCCGGCCAGGATCACTCACCTGCTGGTCCACGCGGTACTGGTAGCGTCCGTACGGCGCGGCGGGGGCCGCGGGGGCCGCGGCGCTGTCGTAGCCGCGCCCGCTGGACGTCCCCGGGTTGACGCTGCCGAACACGTAGTCGTCGCTGTCCCGGTACCGCGGGTCCAGGTACCGCGCGGCCGGCGCGCCGGGCCGCTCGTATGGCGCCGGCACGGCCTGCAGGCCGAGCCTGTCCAGCCGGTCCGTGTACTTGTTGGCCTCCATCAGGTTCTGCAGGAAGGCCGCGTTCGCCGCCGGGTCCACGGCGGCCGCGTCGAACCACTGCTCCTGGCCGTAGTCCAGGTCCTCGTCGTAGTCGTCCGGGTAGAGGTAGGCGGAAGGGACCGCGTCCGGGTAGTACGTCGGCGTCCTGGAGGGGCTGGCCGCCGACCGCGCGGCGCGGCGGGCGTGCAGCAGGGACGGGTAGCCGTCGGCCGTCGCCGCGAGGAGCACCACGGCCGCGGCCGCGGCCAGGGCCATCGCCGGCAGCGACATACCTGCGCGACAACAAGCACCGCGTCGTCAGCAAGCCGGCCAGGGGGCCCGGCGAAGCGGACACACTTTACCCCGCGCCGCCGCAGCAGCGGCTTTGAAAGATGATCCGGGAGGGGGGAAGGGGGGGGGGTAGCACGACGGCGAGGGTAGGGGGGGGGGGGGGGAGGGCGCAGTCAAGTGGCGGCCGACGTCAGCGGGCAACGGACGTCACTGCGAGGCGCGG